>CAUYLG010046758.1:0-30188 GCA_963573385.1 Cacajao melanocephalus | reverse complement strand
CGGCAAAACAGCCGCGCCGGCCAAAAAAGTCGTGCTGGTGACCCATGTGGCCCCTCCGCCGAGAATCTCCCAGTCTGTGGGCAACAAAAATTCGTCTGAAAGTGCGGCGTCCACTCGCTCTCTGTGCTTTCACTGGGAGCTTCAATCCTGAGCTGTTGTTAATCGGCCATCTTGGATCTCTCTCTTGGCAATCCATTTTTAAATGAATGATTTGGTTTCCAGTGAGGAAGCCACTGGCAGCCTGAATTGTTGAAAGAAGCATGAGGAGAGAGAGTAACTCAAGACCACAGAGACCCCCAAAATTGGGTCCTGTGGACCCTCAGCCCTGTATTCTGCCCTTTAAGGGTCACGTTTTTCTGAATTCTTGTCATTTATGTCCTTGTTTGAAGAAAAGTTTCAAGATCCCTTTAGCCCACAGCTGGTTAAAAGACAAAGGAACCCACAGCACAAATACAAACACCTCGGAAATTGCATTTTCAAGATCAATCTACCTCTTCTTAAATACACTTTGTTTGTTTGCCTATCTGAGTGTAAACCCCAAGGCAAGAACTGTGTCTTTTTAATGTCTTTCACAGCACCAAACCTACTGTAAAAGCTGAGGCAATGATAAACAATGATAATAATGCCATTCAAAGAGAATGCTGACTCAAATAGTGTGATTTTAACCCTGCTGGTTTACATACTTGGAGATGGGAAAAGATATGGCACTAGAAAAATGTGGAAATATATAATCCAAATCTGCTTCTAAAACCTTCTAAAGTCTGAGTCATTCTAATCTCTGTATGGTTTGCATGTTTTGAAAACTGCAATGGTAAGTGTAATATTTGCCAAAACACACACAGAGACACACACACACACACACACACAAAACCCTGTACTAGAACAAAAATGTAATCACCAAACATTTTCTGAGCACCAAAAATATTCATTAAAGACATAAAAGAAAATAGGATACATTTTTTACTTTCTCAGACCTCACAATGTATAGGCAGACCATGAAAGAGTTCAGAGAGGGGAAAATAAGAGTTTTTTTAAATGTTTTTGTGAAAACCATGCCCTGTAGATCATAATAAAATGTACTTATTTGAAATGGGTGGTCTATTCCTAAGAACATATCTGCATGGCTCAGCTCTTTGGAGGGAAAATGCAAACTGATTATCTCACTCAGGGAACACAGCCTGACTAGAGAGTGCACTCAGAGCACCTTTCTTAGTTTTCAGAAGACGTATCATTAGTGAAAATATAAGCAGAGGTCTAGCCCAAAATACTTACCTTTCACCTCTGTATTTATCTGAATTGTTTATTTTGTTAACTAGTTGCCATTCCCCCAAAGCAGAAACCTAAAAGAATGAGACAAGAGGATGGATATAAGTTGATGAAACCAATAATGAAGAAATCTGGCAGCCTCAATAGCAAGAACATAGCACATTTTTGAGAAAGATACTGAAAAGAAGGAAGGAGATGCTTTAAGAATGGAATTTAGGAAGAGGTAGGGAGATCAAGGGAAAACTTGTCTGCTCATACAAATTATCCAGTTCTCAACCTGAATGTTACTTTGAGGGGTATTAGGCACAGCTCAATATCCTGAAACTAAATTCATCTAGATTTTATATAATGAATTTCAATTTACCATTATGGCTTTCCTAACTGGAATTCTGACTGTAATTACTCCTGGTGATTTTTGTGACTCAGAAGATTCAAGAAAATTTGAAGCTGTGGGACCTTAAGAAGCCAAAAGGTAGTATGTGTCACTGGAGACATTTTTACATTTTCAATGTTATGGATTGAATTTTGCCTCCCTCCTTTCATATATTAAAGTATTAATTCTTACTGTGATACCATTTGAAGATATAACCTGTAGAGAAATAATTAAGATTAAATGATGTCATAAGGGTAAGATTCTAACTCCATATGACTAGTGTCCTTATAAAAAGAGGAAGATGTTGGGGGCAGTGGCTCACACCTGTAATCCCAGCACTTTGGGAGACTGAGGGAGGCAGACCACGAGGTCAAGAGATCAAGGCCATTCTGGCCAACATGATGAAACCCCATCTCTACTAAAAATATAAAAAAATTAGCTGGGCATGGTGGCGTGTGACTGTAGTCCCAGATACTCAGGAGGCTGAGGCAGAAGAATCGCTTGAACCTGGGAGGCAGAGGTTGCAGTGAGCTGAGATTGCACCACTGCACTTCAGCCTGGTGACAGAGTGAGATTCCATCTCAAAAAAAAAAAAAAGAAAGAGACCCAAGCCCCCAGGAACGTGCACACAGAGAAAAGGCCATGTGATGACACAGTGAAAAGGCAGCAGTCTGCAAGCCAAGGAAGAGTTCTCACTAGAGACCAGTCCTGCCAACACCTTGATCTTAGAATTCCAACCTACAAAACTGCAAGAAATAAATTACTGTTGTTTAAACCACCCAGTTTGGTATTTTGTTTTGGCAACCCTAGCAGACAATGCACTGCACTCACTTAAGTAATTACTCAGTAGGAAAATTGCTCTCCATAAAGGAAGAAATAGCATAAATGTGCCACTAGGAGAAAGAGGGGCAACCACAGATAGAGGAACTTAGAGTCGAGAGTAGTGATTTTCAGTTGGGTGAAGGGATGGCCAGGTACAAGGTGACTTCTGCAAAATCTACCTCTTACTTCCCTTCTCTCAGAAACCCACACCAGATGCTGATTCATTCTGAGACCAGCATGAATAATTGAAAATGTTTCCAGATAATTCTAATATATGAGCACCCTTCCACTCTCACCCCACCAAACTGCTGGATGCCTATTAGAAAACTGAAGTGTGTCAGTGGTGACTATTCCAGCTAATGGCTGATTATCCAAAGGCCAATCATGAACCCCAGGTATATGAAAATAGTTGTCTTCACTCTCTTTTCCATCCACAATATCAAAGCAGAATCAGAAGCAACAGTAAAACACCAGAAATACGAGATGCCCTCCCTCAGGAAGAAATTATCTACATGTCCCGAATAGAGCATCTTACATAATACATGAAACATAAAGCCTCACCTGTCTTGGGATATGAGATTACAAATGTATAACTGATCCACAAAAGAAAAAGTCTCTTATTGTCATTTCTTTGTTAAATTAGGTTCCACATTTCTATTACTTATGTGGCAGATAAGTAAGTTTTCACCCATAACTGAGTTCTCCTCTACTTCCTGGGCTTTCAATTAGGCTACAATTTCTAGTCTTTATTCCAGTTAAGTGTAGCAATATGACTAAATTCTCACCAAAAGGATGAGTAGAAGTTACATGCACTCCTTCCAGGCCCACCTGAAAACTTCATTTCTTTTCCTGACCATAAGGTAGAGCAAGAAGACCCTGAGGATCTGAACAAAAATGAGTCTCAAGATGAAAGTTGTGTGGGTCCTCGGATGACTGCATAGTGGAGCAATCTACTAATCCCCCAGATCCAATAAATTAACAGGGTTGAAAAATAACCTTTTATTATTTCAATCCATTTATAATACTGTTATTTATTAGAACAGTAGACCAACTCTAATAACACATTTAAATGAGAAATAGCAAAGAGTTTTCTTTTTTGTCAATAAGTTCCAGGAGTTTTCACTTTAGGGAATGATCATCTGAAGCTAAACAATTCATATTCACCCTGACCTCTCTCAGAAGTTCTGAGTCAATTCCCATGCAAGCCTAAAGGGTAACTAAGCTGATGGACTTAGTTTTTTGATGAAATGCAAAGCAGGGGTCACAGTGACCTTTCACAGTCGAGCAATGTCTTTCTTCAAAGAGGTATACATCTTGGATTTATTCCATAAGTGTTGCTTTCCTTTATGAGCCTTGCCAGATGGGGTCTTCTTATAATTCCACTTTCCTTGAAATGAGAGAACCAGGGCTGAGCTTTACGAGCACCTATTAAATATTCCTTGATAACTATATAATCATACAAGTTTGAGTCTGATAAGTCTAGGCTATGAATTATGAAAACAGAGCTTAACTATGGCCTGGACATGTTTCCTGGATAGTAGCAAGTCACTGGGTTTCTGGCCATTCTCTTGGTCTTTACTGATACATAAGAGTTGTATACATTTTGGAGGTATGTGTGATATTTTGATATACGCATACAATGTATAACGATAAAATCAGGATAATTGAAATATCCCTCATCTCAAACATTTATCTTTTCATTATGTTGGGAATATTCCAACTCTGGTCATTCTCTTGAGGGCAGTTCTGCAAAGCATGTGTTTTATTAACCCCTCAATTGTAACCTCCTGTCTCTCAATCTATATAAGTATGGAAGGAAGAACTGAGTATTCCCCATTCGTTTTCTCTGCCTCCATCTGGGTTTGTCACATGCTCATTGGGATATCGATGTCTGAGAGCAATGAGGGGGTGGATAGATCACTGGTGTGTATGTGTGTGTGTGTGTGTGTGTGTGTGTGTGTGTCTGTGTGTGTGTGTGCATGTGTTACCTGCAGGGGTAGCCAGATAACAGTTCTCGAAGAGGTAAAAAGCAGGGCAGGGAAGTAACAAATTGACACACGAATACTCTACCCAGTCTCTGGCCTTTTACAAACAAATGACTGGTTTAACCCTATACAATAATATCACCAATATTACTAATTAGGATGAGCTATGCTATTTGATAAACTTTTATTATGTTTTATTATAAACAAGAACGCTTGAATTTTTCACTATTAATAACGAATTACGTGTTAGAACTTAATGAAGCACAAAGCACTTTGCATAAACATTATCTCAAAGCAGAAATTTTTTTGTGCCCTGCACTCCATCCACTTGGCCCACTTCTGATTTCAGAGCAGCTACGGTAGGACTTCCATGCATGTACCCTGCCGCCATTCTTTCTCAAGCCCAAGGAGCAACTTCTCTCCACTTTTCTGCCTCTGGACTTTCTCTAAAGCCACACAACACAGTCACAGTCAGAAAGTGTGGGAGCAGGATGGGGGACAATACCCCTGGTGTGGTGGAGAACTCTCAACTAATGAGACAAAGGCATTAGCAGGTGAATGTCTGGACTTCCCATGTTCTGGACAGACAATTCCAATATTCACTTTCTATATATTTAGAGGGTCCTCAGTAGAATTAAGACCCAGTTGCCCACAGCAAAACCAACTGATCCTCCAAATGCATTGTCCTTCCTACTTCCTTGTCTCCTTTTCCCTTCTCTGTCAAGATGGTTTCTAGGGATCACATTTCAATAAGGAAACTCAATCCAAGTCCTGAATTTGGGCTTTCCTTTATGATAATCTCACTAAGGTATTTCAATGAGTCTTCACTCTAGAATAGAAACCCATATGCATCATGACATGTACCTTTCGAACATTTACAGCTAAGAAAAAAAAGGCACAAGGTGAATTGGGAAGCTCATGCTCCATCTGCTGGAGGGTTAGAAGTAGCTAATTATGTGACTAAATGTCATGGCTTAGCCATACTACCTTTCAAGAACCAAAATTGCAGCCAAACTCAGAAATATATTATCGTTTGCCTTTATGAAGAGACTTGGAGTTGTAGAAAAGCTATGAACTCATCATGCATCTTGTTTGCGAATGCACTTTAGGACTGTCACCAATTTTGGCAAACCATATTTGAATCTTTATAATTTAATACGTTACTGAATTAATGTAACTTCAACAGAAAACTAGCAACCTCTTCTATCAGGTCTGCCTTACATCATTATCGCCTTTCTAAAATTTATCTAAAATAAGAATTTTAAAAGCTTCTAAGCAGTTAAACTCTAAACAAAGAAATCCATATAGTAAAGCTTCTATAATTTTTCCTGATCCACTCACCACATGCAGTTCAAATGAGTTTGGTTTCCTTGGTAGTTTTGTCCTTGAACTGAATAGGAATAACCAGATACAATGTAAGAGAATGGAATATATGGATAGAAAGGAACAATAGGTAACAACATGGCCACAGGAGAGAAGACAAAAAAAATCAGAAAAGAGAATTTTAAAAGATCAAGCTGGCTTTTGTATGCACCTGAATAACCCGAGTGAAATTTTAGATCACATCACAACCTAAAAATCAATGATGAGAGAATGATGGCTAGGAATCATGTATATGCTGTTTCTGAAGCCAAAGAAATATAGAGGGTAGAATAGAAATATTTTCATGATGTAATTGTAATACTATCAGCATTTATTGACTATCTACCTTGTGCTAAACAATATACATGGCATTTTACAAACATCATCTTCAGTTCTCACTGCAACATTGCAAATCATTTGCCACTATCCTTCTTTTAAAGATGAGAAATCTGAGGTTCAGAAAGGTTATTTAATATTCCCAAGGCAACATAGCTAGTTGATAGTTACCCCAGAGTACAAATTCAAATCTCTCTAGCTCCGAAATCCATGATTCTTTCTTATTCTCTGTCACCTTTACTATAAATAACATTGTTACCCTTACTATAAATAACACAAAAACAAACACAAGTTTGTTCTTGTATTACACCAAAGGAATACCTGTAACTTGTAATTTATAAAGAAAAGAGGTTTAACTTGCTCACAGTTCTACAGGCTGTACAGCAAGGTGCTGGAATCTACTTCTGGTGAGAGCCTCAGGAAGCTTCTAACTATGGCAGAAGATGAAGAGGGAGCAGGTACATCACATGGTGAGAGTGGGAGCAAGAGTGGGGAGGAGATGCCACACTCTTTTTTCTTTCTTGAGATGGAGTCTCGCTCTGTTGCCTAGGCTAGAGTACATTGGCACTATCTGAGCTCATTGCAACCTCCCCCTCCTGGGTTCAAGTAATTCTTCCACCTCAGCCTCCCAAGTATCTGGAACTACAAGTAAACGCCACCATACCTGGCTAAGTTTTGTATTTTTATAGAGATGAGGTTTCACCAGGAGCTGCTGTTGAATTCCTGACTCTCAAGTGATCTGCTCACCTTGGTCTCCCAAAGTGCTGAGATTATAGGTGTGAACCATCGTGCACGACTGAGATGTCACATTCTTTTTAAACAACCAGATCTCACATGAAATCAGTGAAAATTCACTCATTACCACAAGGAGGTCACCAAGCATTCCTGAGGGATTTGCTCCCATGACCCAAACATCTCCCACTATGCCCACTTCCAACATTTAGGTCACATTCATACATGAGATTTGGAGGGGATAAAAGATACAAACCATATCATTCCACCCCTGGCCCCTCAAATCTCATGTTCTTCTCACATTGCCAGGTACAATCATCCCTTTCGAATAGACCTCCAAAGTCGCACATTGCAACATCAAGTCAATCAAAAGTCCAAAGTCTCATTTGAGACTTAAGGTATGTCCCTTCCACCTATGAGCCTGTAAAATCAAAAATAAGTAACTGACTCCCAAGATATAGGGGTGTTACAGGCATCAGGTAAACATTACTATTCCAAAAGAGAAAAATTGGCCAAAAGAAAGGGGTTACAGGCCCCGCAAAAGTCTAAAAACCCAGCATGGCAGTCATTAACGTTTAAAGCTTTAAAATAATCTCCTTTGACTCCATGTTCCACATCCTGGGCATACTGCTGTGCTGGGTGGGCTCCCAGGGCTTTGGGCAGTTCTGCTCTGTGACACGCTGAGGTTGCAAGTTGCTGGTGGCTTTACCATTCTTGGGTCTAAAGGGTGGCAGCTTCATTCTCATAGCTCCAGTAGGCAGTGTCCTCATGGTGACTCTGTCTGGGTACTCCAACCCCACATTTTTCCTCAGCACTGCCCTAGTTCAGATTATTGGAGGGGCCCTGCCCATGTAGCAGGCTTCTGCCTAGGCATCCACACTTTTAGATGTATCCTCCAAAATCTAGGGGGAAGCTGTCAAGCCTCCTTCACTCTTGTATTCTGTGTGCCTGCAGGCTTAACACTACATGAAAGCTGCCAAAGCTTAAGGCTTGAACCCTCTAGAGCAGTGGCCTGAGCTGTATTCATTGCCTTTTAGTCAAGGCTGAAGCCAGAGCTGCCAGGATTCTGGGAGCAGCATCCTGAGACTGCACAGGATAGTAGGTCCCTGGGCTTTGCCCCTGAAAACCATTCTTTCCTGCTAGGCCTCTGGGCCTATGATGGGAGGAGCTGCCTCAGAGATCTTTTAAATGCCTTTGAGGCCTTTTTTCCCATTGTCTTAGATATCAGCACATGGCTCCATTTTAGTCGTGCAAATCTCCCTAGCTCCATGGGCTGCTTGCATTTCTCCCTGAAAATGATTTCTTCTTTTTTACCACATCTCAGCCTCAAATTTTCCAAATTTTTAAGCTCTACTTACCTTTTAAATACAAGTTCTAACTTTAAGTCATACCTTTGCTTCTATATCTTAGGCTGTTAGAAGCTGCCAATCCACATCTTGAATGCTTTGCTACTTAGAAATTTCTTCCACCAGATGTCCTGGGTCATTGCTCTTAAGTTCAAACTTCCACAGATCCCCAGGACATGGACATAATGCCCATAAGTTCCTCATTTCCATCTGAGGAATCATCAGTCTAGCTTTCACTGTCCAAATATTTGCCAACATTTTGGTCAGGACTATTTAACCATTCTCTAAGAAGATCCAAACTTTCCCTTATCTTCCTGTCTTCTTCTGAGCCCTCCAAATTCTTCCAACCTCTATGAATTATCTCATCCCAAAGCTGCTTCCACATTTCCGGTATCTTTATAGGAAGGCCTCCCACTCCTCAGTACTGGTTTTCTGTATTAGTCTGTTCTTGTATTTCTATAAAGAAATGCCTAAGACTGGGTGGTTTATAAGAAGATTTAATTAGCTGATGGTTCTGCAAGCTATACAGGAAGTGTGGAGCCAGTATCTGCTTCTGGTGAGCGCCTCATGGAGTTTCTAGTCATGGCAGAAGGTGAAGGAGGAATAGGCACATTACATGGTAAGAGGAGGAGCGAGAAAGGGAGGAGGTGCCAGGCTCTTTTAAACAACCAGCTCATGTGTGAAATTGTGTAGTGAGAACTGACTCATTATCATGAGGACAGCACCGAGCCACTCATGAGGGATCCACCCCAGGGGCCCAAGCACCTCCAAGGTTGTAGGTCACATTTCAACATGAGGTTTGGAGGAAACAAAACACCCAAACTATATCAACATTTAAAATATCACTTAAGATGAAAAAGTCTGGTTTATATAAATCAATACTAGATTAAAGAAATGTTAGTAATTTGGTGAATGACAAAAGAAAAACAGCTGAAACAATACATGATTCATCCTTAGCCACAGAGTTTTCAGAAATTAGGTATTCTTCTAGTTATCATTGCATAGCAATTTATTATGACAAAATTGGTACTTCACTTTAGTATTTCAACTTAAATAAATAATAATTTAATGCACGTATAGTTTATTAAACATTCAAAAGCAGTTTTCCATATATTATTTAATATTTATATACATAATATCTCATTTATGAAGGTAGGAGCCTAATGTTTAACAGATAATGAAACCAAAGCCCAGAAACCTAAAATGCCTTTTTATAGAATCATACAATATATTAGAACCAAGGGAACCAAAATCAATATATCCTTATTCCTAATTTTAATCAATAAGCAACATACTCAAATATATAAATGTGAAAAAATTTTGATCATTATAAAAAAATCAGTAAGTCACACATTCTGCTATTATTTTGGCTAAATGGAAAAAATTATCATCTTATTAAATTGTGTTAGTAAATGGTCAAAAGGAAAAAGAAAAAGGAAGGATCTTGGAATGTTTTTACATCATTAGATTTTTTTACAATGGGATATTTTGCTTAGCTGGGAGATTGCCAGCTATAGACATAATACTCATGTGTAACAACCACCTCAAAACTGACTGATATACAGTATTTAGAATACATGCTATGTTCAAATGTCTTCAAGTCAGCTCGGCTATTTTACTCCACTCATCTCTCATTCTTCCTGGACTAACAGCTTACTGGGGTCATGTTCTTCTCAAAGCCAGGGCAGTGGTGCACAAAGCCAGGTGAAAGCAGAGATGCTTCTGAGGATGAGGTTCAGCACTGTCTTACTGTCACTTTCATCAGCTTATTATCGGCCAAAGCAAATCACACAGCCAAGACCAACATCACTCAGGTGGAATGGGCTACAAAAGCATATGGCAAAGGGTGTGGATAGAGGAAGTGGAACATTGGGAAAAATAGCATAATCTACCACAACTGGTGATTATCATAAGCAATCATGCATTCCACAACCTATTTTTACGAAGTACACTGCATAAAGGACACTAAGGATACAGCTGTGAACTAGATTAACATAATCTCATCCCTTATGAGAGTTACAAAAGAGGAGAGAGAGAAAGAGAGAGAGTGTGTGTTCATAATTCAGCCTCTCTTTGTTGATTTTGAAGTACACTTGATATAACATAGTGGCCTCCATTCCAAACATTTTTTACTGTGCAACATTTAAATGATGAAGATACAAGAAATTGAATTAAATATGGAGTTATTCCAGGATACACTGCAGTCAGTGTTAACTAGATTCTTAATTTCTTACCATTTCCCCTATAAGACAATAATGCAGTTTTTAAAATTCCAGTTATTTTACTCTTACATGTATTTGAATTCCAGATAAATGGGAGTTCATTGGAAAAAAATAAATATTCTCTTAAATGTGGTGAGTACAAGGTAAAATTTAAAAATCTATAAAGTCAAGAAAGTGACATGTTTTTATTGATAAAATAAATGAGGGTGATATAGTCATTTTTATTCTTTGCCAAGTTCCCTGGTACTTTTACCCCATAATCTCTTATTCTCAGACAGAAGAGAACATCACTGTCATTTCCTCAGTGACTAGGACAAACCTAAAACGTCTTAGGGGCTAAGTAGACATTTACTGAATCAATGCCAGAAAGAATACATAACTCAATCAATAAGTCAACCAATGAAAAGAGAGCTAAACCTAATGATTTCCTACTAATATTCATGGACAATCATTGGCTTTTCTGGTATAAGCTCGTTAGATGTTGGGGGCACACAATTTTTTGGGAGATGGGTCACATAACCACAGACAAAATTCCCATGTATCAAATGGCAGCTCTATAACTCTCTTTCTTTGTTATTTTATAGGTAACACACTCTTACTATCATAAGGCATGCCAACACCATCTACAGGGCTTACAATGATGTTCCTTATATTATGTCTCCTAGGTTTCCACAAGCAGCCCTCTATCCTCATACAGACGTACTGTAGTCTCCAAAAATTGCCTGCTTTCTTCCATTTCATTGGTGACTACGACTGTGCATTTTTTGTTTCCTGTCTATATCTCCCCTGCTTGTCCTCCTGGAAAATCCTCCATTTTTCCAATACAAACATGTCTCTTTTATGAAGTCTACCCTGAGCTCTGGGTTAAAGAAACATTTTCTCCTGCAGACTCCCAGAATAACTTACACACACAGGAGTCTATTTATGACATCTAAAGCAATTACTCGTTCTTATCACAGTTCCTAATACCTAGTAGATGTGTTCTCATGCCTGCTAAAAATAAAATAAGTAACAACAGTTTACCCAGTTGGCTAAAGAATCATCAGCCAACAATTTAATATGAAGTCACACATTTTTTAAAAATGCTATTACAGCAACAGTATAGCTTTCTTCAGGCCTTCTGAAGCCTTTTCCTCAATGCTAATGAACACTCACCTCATCTCACATTCTGACTTCATTTTATCAACAAGCATTTTTGAAAATCTGGGAAACAACAGCAAAACAAACAGATGAGCATATTAGCATGAAATATGCAAAATTCTGTGTTCTTGTTTGAAGGGTTGCATTTATTGCCCTTAATCCAGTTTACAAATTGCAGGAGTTTAGGATGCTTATTGACGTTTGTGTTTGATTAAGACACGACTATATATTTAAGAGCTGGCAAGACTATTGAGCCAGGCTGTGATTGCAGCAGTAATTAGGCATTTTAGCACATATTAGTGTAAACAGCTGTGTAAAATACATATCAATGTTAGAAACACAAGTGATGTGGTTCAATTAAAATATTACGAGGTTGGTTGCTCAAGGTGGCTGAAAAATGCTGAGGAGTACCTGGAAAAATTAATTGCTCCCACACAATAACATAGGTTAACAAAGGTTGATTTAAGGGAACTCTCTTGCAAACATTACAAATGGGAGTAGCGGAGTAACCAGGAGATTTGGGGGCTAGAATCCCTTTTCTAACTCTACCCATTCTTTTGTGCCATGCACACATCCTGAGATATTCTGTACTTTGGTAGAGAGAGTCTCACTATCACTCACCAGACCTGGGAGGTCTCAAAAGTAAACTGAGCAAAACTGTGTATGCTACATACATCCAAAAGTTAGTTATCAGGTTCATCAAACCACAACTGAACTCCACCACCCTTCTGTGGCCTTGCAAATATATATTGCAGCTCCTACACTGGGTAAGTCTTATGCATAGAAAGTGTAGACTTTGAGATCAAAACGCCTGATTTCAAATCTCTGCCCTGCTCTTTTCTATCCCTGGGATGTTGAGCAAGTTATTTCACCTTTCGAGACATTGTTTTCCTCATCTGTATAATGGGCATAATCTGCAGTTCATAGTCACGGTGTTAAGAATAAATATAGACTTCACAGATAGGTAGCCTAAAGGTACAGTGTAGGACCCAGATTGCCATGGGTGATATGGACATTTCAAGAAAAGTAGTATACAAGCAAGAGATATTAAGATGGGCTATTATTCTACCACTCTATATTTTATGCTGTATTCAAAGAACCAAGTCCTCCACTGCTTCCATAGGATTATCATCGTAGAAATGCTACCAATGAGAGCCAAGCCAAAGGGCTATCTCAGTTCATCTGCACTTTCCAATAGCACAGAATCACTAGGGCCAAAAGGAGAACTTGAAGACTCACTATCAACCCTACTAAAGCCAATACTGGATACCAGACAGCCAAATGCTTTGGGTAAATTCCTTTCGCTTGTAGTGGGAGAGAGACAGAGGTAGTGTAACCCTGCCATCTGTTGACCTAGCAGCATATTGTTCCACTTCTGGTATGAGCTAAGGACTCTCAAAGCTGGGAAGGAAGTGAAAGACCAATATTTACAAGAGTACCATTACTAACTTTATTCTGCAAACTCTAGCTGTGCTACTGCACTTTAACTATTCTATGCAGGCTGGTGGAACCACAGATTCTAGGAACAATATTCCCTGCAAGTTCTTTCACTTCTACCCACTCCATTCCACCCGAATACCAATATGATTATTAAAACTGCTATCTGCACTTCTCTGGGGGCACATTCAATAGACTTTTGAAGGTAAATCATATGAACAAAGAAGAATAACTCCAATATATGTCACTAGAAATAAAAGGCTCCCTACAGGGCATGTGGCATTTTTAGCTTTATATGCCAAATCTCTTATCAAACACACAATATTGACCAAAAAGTAAAATAATGTGTTAGTGGGAATTGCAGCTCCTAAAATATCTGCTATGGATATGTTAATAACCAGGACTACTAAAGTGAGGACAAAATTGACCTCATATTAGATTTAAAACTATATTTTTGAACTGAAACTATATTTTTTGAGAAAAAGAAACAAAGAAATCATTGTCATATTTCTGGTTCTAAGTAGAACTACATTTATCCTATCTAGCTCACTTTCAAAGACCTCCAGAAATTCCGGGCTCATACCCTCCTTTGCTGAGCACACCACAATAGCACCTGCATCTTTAAAACGTACGCAGTTTGTGCCAAGATTCAAGCTTCTTTACATTTTTCTGTCTCTAGTGAGGCTTGGCATTGGTTAATCTACACTATCCTAAAAGTTTTTTTTTTTTTTAATCTTTAAGACAGTATTAAACTTGACCTTCATGTACTTGTTATTGAGGATTTTGTTTTTGTTTTGCTATGTTTTTTGTTTTTAAGAAACTGAGTTTTTTCATTCTATTTATTCAGTGAAATGGCATTTACTCAGTGCCTACTAAACAATGAGCAATATGCTAAGTAATAGGAATTCCAGTGCAGTAGGTCAGATATTTCATAAGTGTATATTCAGGTATGTAAAATATGGAACTTTTAAATTATTTTCTAGATGTCCATGTAGCCTCCATTTTTAATCTTTTATTTTTTTCATTGACAAATAACAATTGTATATATTTATCATGTACAATGCTGTTTTGAAAGTCTACATTGTGGAATGGCTCAATTGAACTGATTAACATATGCATGACCTTAATTCTCATTTTAAACCCATGTTTTACCTAACAAGGGAAATTACTTTAGTTCAGATAAACATAGGGCTTATGTTTAGTCACCTCAGGCTGTCTCAGTCTCTTTCAGCTCAGTCCATTTATAGGCCTATCAATGCTCCTTTTCTCCCTGGAGGGATATTAACATTCCAGGAGGGCGTGTAGGCATCCTGCACCCTTGCAATGAGATGAGACTCTTGATGAGAAGTGACTCCTTTGTCTTGCCTTTGGTCATTTTGCTCTGATTTTGTTACCTGGAAATACCCAGGGTACTCACATGGCCCCTGCTTCTCAGGTTCTCCTAGTCACTCTGCATCCCAACATTGCAACCCCAGGGCTCCATCTGTCACTTTTACTAGCCTCCTTGGAAGTATTCCACACCCCTCTTAGGAAGCACAGAAATTTAGAGATGTTCTCCCACCTCTCCGGGTGGCTTCAGGCATAGGAAAGATGCCAGTTGAGGATATCTGTACAATTCCCAGCAGCCATTTCTTATGCCCACTGCTGTTGCCCTGTGCCCAAAAGGACTTCCCAAAGAGGCTCTGCCTGGTTGCTGTCACAGCTGCTTCACTGTAGGCCCCACACCACAGCAGCCAAAAGTCCTTTTCATAGAGACTTCTCTTCATAGGGACAAGCTAAGCTCTCAAAGCAACTCTTTTCAAACGGAAAAATACTTTTTCTAGTCTGATTAATCAGTTTTTTCACTTCTTCACTTACCAAACTGTTATTTTAGGCTTCATTATTTAAAATGTGAACCAGGGACCAGTAGCTTGCAGTATATTCAAGCTTATTAGAAATGCAGACACTCAGGCCCAATAGGAAGCTATGCATTAACAATGCTCCCCGGTGATTTCTGTGCCCCTTCCAGTTTGGGAAGCACAGATAGTTAAGGCATAAACGGCTGCTGAGCTGGGGATTTAGCCTTTTATTCCAAAATGCCTGCCCCTAGTAAGATGAAAAGATTTGCTCCCAAGGCCATTTCCCCTACTGGGAATTTCCAGAGGCCTTTTTTGAAACTCAAAGCCAGGGATTTGTGTTTTTTTCACTTTCTCTGATCTTTTGTGCCCTGTACTCCATTCAATAACTGTCCCTTAAGGCAATGAATATCACTGATTCAATGGGAAAGTGGAAGGTGGGAAATCTGGAAGGGAAGTGTAGGCTAGGCCAAATGAATATCTCCAATTGTATTCCACTATCCAACCCAAAGAACAATAAAACAGTTTCTTAAAGGAGCACACACACTAGTGAGATTCCTGATTCTACAAGCCTGCAAATTATCTGAAGTTAACTTAACTCAGGTAAAATCATCTTTTCTATCTTTATAATCACGCATTTCTTCCCTGTACCTTCTCATGTCTCTATCTCCTTCTCCTATGTATAATTTCCATTACTGCACTTGAAATCTCCAAGCACACTTCACATATACACTGGCCAATAAAAATATGTTGATACTTCCAAAGTAATGAGATCAATCATAGCACTTCACGTACTTCTAACAAATATGTTGTACTTCAATCTGAAAAATCTAGAGATGGGGACTGGGGGAATTAAATGCACAGTTAAATATACAATTAAGTACGCTTCTTTTTAATGGATGGGGAGAAAAGGGACAAAGACATGTTATGACAGCTACATTTCAAGGAGTTACCTAAAACTTGGTGGATCACAAAAGAATTTCCCTTCTCCTTGTAGGCAGACACCGTAATGGGGTATTTTATTTTATTATTTATTTATTTATTTATTTATTTATTTATTTTTGAGTCGAGGTCTTGCACTATCACCTGGGCTGGAGTGCGATCTCAGCTTATTGCAGCCTCTGCCTCCTGGGTTCATGTGATTCTCCTGCTTCAGCTGCCTGAGTAGCTGGGATTACAGGTGCCCGCCACCATGCCTGGCTAAGTTTTTGTATTTTCAGTAGAGATGGGGTTTCACTATATTCGCCAGGGTTTTCTCAAACTCCTGACCTCATGATCCATCTGAAGTGCTGGGATTACCGGCGTGAACCACAGTGCCTGGCTGGGGTATTTTATTTTATCTTTTTATTTGTATAAATGTATGAGTTACTAGTGCCATTTTGTTACATGCATAGATTAGGTAGTAGTCAAGTCAGGGCTTTTAGGGTACCCATTTCCTGAATACTGTACATTGTACCCACTGAGTAATTTCTCACCATCCACCTACCTCTCACCTCCTCACCCTTCTAAGCTTCCATTGTCTATCAGTCTACTCTGTATGTCCGTGTGTACACATTATGTAATGGGGTATTTTATGGAGACTTTAAAAAATATAGAAAGCTCAACATACCTCTAGGAACAAATTTTTTTTTCTGGTACCCTGGATATCACTGAAAAATCATCAATCTAGGTCACAATATTTTTAGTTGTTTATTATTCAATACAAAATGCTATGTATTTATAATTTTCATAGCACCTTTGTTGCGTAAAGTTCAAAGAGTCTAATCAGTTTATGGGCCTAGCATCTTAGGGCAGTAAGAGAAACAGACGTGACCACCCCTCTTTGAAAGGCAAAGGCCACTGCTTAATCAGAAACCTGAGTGCCAGACCCTTGCTACCTGCCCTTGAACTGAAAGTAAGCATATATCCCAAGGTAATTATTTACTTTTATTTTCCCTCTCAAAAGTCCCAGTTCAAACAATAAATAATATGGTCACCCTGTCTAGGCCCTATTGCAGTTTGATCACCAAGATTTTCCTCCTGTGCCACTCTGAAAACTGCTGACGGCCAAGTTCTGTAATGTTGCCGAGATATCCATCCCCTCACTGGAGTGGACCTCTTTGCTTCAGGACTATTCCCACTGCTTAACAAATGCGCATTATTACCCCTAATAAACTTCCTGCGATTTGCCAGCTTTTATGGAGTGATAAAGCCTTTCTTTGAAACATCTACCTTGCTTTTTAGTTAGGAGCAAAAGAAAACATGTTCCCCTGGTAAACACATCTCCTCTAAGATGCCAAAGGAGAAACTGCCCCTGCTTCCCCCTCCCCCGCCTATTTTTTTTTTACCCTTGCAGCATTTACAAAACTCTGTCCAAGAATATTACTCTATGAAGAAAAAAAAACATCATCTCAAAATTATTAAAATCTCTGTGGGAATTCATGATTAATTTTAAGGCCTGGCAGATTAAAATACATTATTATGTACACTCTAGTGCATCCTTTCAGATATTTTCAGAATCTGATTTTGCTCTCTTGATACACACCAATGACTCTACATGTATCTAGTAGATTGCAAGGAATAGATTAGCATTAAAGAGGCAGTATTGTGTTGTTAGGTTGTTATATGTAACTTGTGCTCATACATTAAGAAAAATGTACCTGGCATTCCCCCGGACATGACCAGGCTTCTTAAAAA
Source organism: Cacajao melanocephalus (assembly GCA_963573385.1). Lineage (NCBI taxonomy): Eukaryota > Metazoa > Chordata > Mammalia > Primates > Pitheciidae > Cacajao > Cacajao melanocephalus. The sequence goes on along the minus strand of CAUYLG010046758.1, from coordinate 12,656 downwards.
AAAGAGAGTGAGTGAGAGAATGGTGAATACTTGGTGACAATGCAGTTGTGGCAGCAGTTCTGAAATTCTGACCTTTGGAGTATTCACTGATGTTTTTATCCAGTTCCCAGGCAGAAGACGAACTGCAGCGGCCTGCCAGAAAATGGAATACAGGCATTTATTTTCAGAAGCTATCAAATTTTCTACTTCCTAATCAGAAAAGAACTGTCCTTTTGGCTTTTTTTTTTTTTTCAGGAAAGTCACAGTTGAAGCTGCAGAGACAAGGATAAACCTACAGCTTCTTTTTCTTTGTTAAGGGCAAAGAGTAAAATCAATGAAAACCAAATCAACAAAAACCCGTATAAACCTTATCATGTTTCACTTTGAGGAGTCCAAATACATTGACAGGGAAACGCTTGCTTCTTCCTCCAGGATATGACAATTCCACTTTTGATGACCTTCCTCCTTTTATTACTTTGAATAAGTAACATGATTCTTGGTGTTTAGATGTGGGTATCTGTCACTCAAGAGTGAAGCTGCTCACCTCCACACAAGATATTCTGTGACATGATTTTATTGTTAACAAATATTACTCATAGAAACAAAAATAGAGGATTCTGACCCAGTTAAGGGCTCTGTAGAGTTTTTGGCATAATAATAGATAAGAGTGGTTTTCTTTTTGGCCAGGCAGGGTGGCTCACGCCTGTAATCGCAGCACTTTGGGAGGCTGACGCAGACAAATCACCTAAGGTCAGGAGTTTGAAACCAGCCTGGCCAACATGGCAAAACCCCTTCTATACTGAAAAATACAAAAATTAGCCAGGCATGGTGCCACACACCTATAATTCTAGCTACTCCGGAGGCTGAGGCAGGAGAATCACTTGAACCTAAGAGGTAGAGGTTGCAGTAAGCTGAGATTACAGCACTGCACTCCAGTCTGGGCAACAGAGTGGCACTCCATCTCACAAGAAAAAAAAAAAATGAGTGTTTTTTTATCTCAAAGCTAATACATGACAATAATACATAACACTAATTTACATTTCTCCTTTCAGATGATGCAACCAAATGCACACAGAGAGTTGACCTTAAACTACAAGATGAAGTGTCCATATTGGATGCTGTGGTTCTCTTGTTTACCTACTCCCATTTCCTTTGATCCTCCCCTCACTGGCTTTTTCTATTTTAATGGCCTTCCAGAAAAAAAAAAGTGTGTGAGGCCCTGGGAAGTTTGCGTATTTATTAAGGGCTCTTGCAACCAATCATAGCCATTCCACTTTGAAATTATCTCTCTATATATATGCATGTACACACTCTCACACAAACAAACATTTTGTTCACTATTCTAAGACCCATTTCAAGCTAGCAGTATGGGAAATTGACAATCTGGAAGAAGATGCAGTGGTGTTAGTGACCCCAACTAATTTCCAATTTTTAATAGCAGACTTAATCCTTAGTTGGGGGTCTTCAGGTCGCCATTCAGCCCTGAAAGACCCAGAGTATATTCTGGTTTTTTTATCCTGTCCTCTGAGATTTCACATTCACACACAATCCTTACAAATAACATATTAACATAGTTTCCATGTGATGTTTAAATAATTTTCAGCTACATTTAGAAAAAAAGAATCTTAAGCAACTGACTCCACTAGAGGAAAGGGCATGATGGCAGGCAGATGGCTGAGTTCTTTGAGTGAGTGGGACCTTGTATCAGTCCATTCTTGCATTGCTATACAGAAATAGCTGAGTCTGGGTAATTTATAAAGAAGAGAGGTTTAAATGGCTCCTGATTCTGCAGGCTGTTCAGGGAGCATGATGCTGGCAACTGCTCAGCTTCTGGGGAGGCCTCAGGAAACTTTCAATCATGGCAGAAGGCAAAGGGGAGGCAGGCATGTCTTACATGGCCAGAGCATGAGCAAAAGACAGGGAGGGAGGTACTGCACACTTTTGAACAACCATCTCTTATGACAACTCTCTCACAAGAACAGTACTAGGGGTATGTTGCTAAACCACTCATGAGAAACTGCCCCCCATGACCCAACCGCCTCCCACCAGGCCCCACTTCCAGCACTGGGGATTACATTTCAACATGAGATTTGGGCAGGGACACAGATACAAACCATATCAGACCTTTAGTAGACATAGCTTGAAATTTAACCAATGAGAAAACTGGCGGAAATAACTAACATCAGAGGTATTCATCAGTTTGTCTCAGCTTCGCAAATCAGTTGAGATTATAACCATTTCTCAAATCTGAAACAAGAATTCAGTGAGAAGTTCATTAGGCAACTTGCAATGCTGAGTTGAGAGGTGCTCTCCCTCGTCCGGCCCTTGTGGAACACAGGCTGTGGTAGAATAGCTCTCAAGGAGACAATAGCTTACTGCAGGGTGAGTCTACCCTTGGGTAATAGCCCAGAAAGCAAGTGCAGAAGTGAGACTTTGCCTAATGACAGGCCCTGCTCAATGCAAATCATTGACTATTCCAAAGCAAGAACAGACTTTCTAAGTTTCTGTTACAATGAAAAAGGAAAAGAAGAAAGTTTTATTGGCTTTGCATAAAATAAATTCTCAATAAATATTTGATGGTATTTAATAAATGCATATATATGTATATGTATACAGAGAGATGATAGGTAGATGGATAGATAGACAAACATATGGATAAAGTAAATTTTGCATGGTGTGTGTGTGGGGGGGCGGGTACCAGAGAAAGAGAGAAAGTATTCAATTCATGGTAGGGTAGTGTCACTCCTCTCCATCCCATTCATAATTTTCACCTCCAGAAGGATCACATATAAACCATGTAAAATTGAAATAGAATGAACAAATTTAAAATGTAAACAATAAACTTATCATCATTTTTACAAAATAATGAGACAACATGATATAAGGGAAGAAGCAAGCACAGTTTCTGAAAGTTAAACCAACCTGAGTTTACATTATCTCTCTACCACTTGCTTACAACATGACTTTGGCATATTATTCAGCCTTTCTGAGACCTATTTTCCACATCTGACAAACTCGAATCAAACTTATTTTTTCATGGTTACTGTGAAATTTAAACACATATAAATATAAATATCTGGCATACCAGGTTTTCAAGGCATTTTAGCTGGCTTCCATTTCCTTCAGTGTTGACGGCATATGGCACAATAGAGGGTCTCCCTGAAAGATTAGGGGAAGTAGACAGTTTCCAGCTACAGAAGTGAAATGAGGTCTAGAGCCAGAAGGGCTGATCCCAGGCTCACAGACAAGGAAAATATTAGAAGATAAATTTTGAAAAGACCAAGAGTTCCACCAGCCATAGGAGTTCATCTACGGTGAGCAGTATGCATTACTGGATCCAGTAACCATGCCAGCCATGACTGAGCAAAAAGACTTCAAGGTTTTGTCACAGGAGATAAGGCCAAAAGAGCCAATCTGCAAGAATATACCAAGTACTATATGTTAACCATGTACAGTATCCTAAGCTCTTTAAATAAGTGAATACTGACCATATACCAAGGAAATAAGGCAGTCTTTATCCTCGTTTTACTGGTGAGAAGACAGAGGCACAAAGAGGCTAAATAATTCAACTAAAGTTATCTTCCCAGTAAGCTGAGGAGCTGAGATTCAAACCCAAGTAGCTGGTGCTAGAATCTATGCTCTTAGCCAGTGGTGAATGGCTTTGAATGCTGGAGTCTAATGTTTGTTGGTTTTTAACGAGACAACATGTAAAGAAGAGAGAAAGATAGAGCAGGTTTATTCTAACCTCAGGACTAGTAGTAACAGTGATAACAATCACTGTACTTTTCTTGAAATGTACCAGATACTGGTGCTGAGCACTTTACATATCACTGAATCCTCTCAACAACCCATGCTGTATTTACTACCACTCTCCAGTTGTTTTGGGTGAGAAAACTGAGCTCATAAAAGTTAAATGTATCAACATTAAATGAGATATATCTATGTCTAAATATTTCCTGGTTTGAGTTGTTTCAGAGCCTGACTTGAGACAGGTGGTATATTGGTGGCAGACCCCATTATCTGAAGAGCCGAGAGAGGACTGTTGAAATTCAGAAGGGACAAAATTACTGAGGACAGCCAGGATTGCTGTGTTGCCTTTCCTTCTAGTGGCATGTTCACTCACCAGGAGCTCCTCAAATCATACAGTAAAGTGCCTGTGAGATGCCATGATGGATTAGACCACTCACCTAACTTCAGGGCATCCCTGGACACACATGCAGTCACACACTCACACTCTCACACACACACACACTCAAACACACAAACACACACACACACACACACCCCTCCTTCACAGGTGGCCCTAGCTCTTATGACTTAATAATATGATGTAGGACTAAAGTGGAGGCCAACAATTCTGGTCCCCTATTTGCCATAGAGTTTCACTTTCCACAGTAATATTAGATAATAGTTCATATATAGGCTCAGATTATGATGAGTTTAAGTTCAAATATATTAAGATTTCAACTTATGGTCAGGGATAAAACCCTACCTTGATTTTTTAAAACATCACAGTGGAAGGGACACCAAATTCTACATGTCCTACAATATTAATTCCCCTTTGTATTGGAGGTGGCTTAGCCAGCAGATTCAGGCAGACCTCTGAGTAGGAAAAAGAAGAAGAAAGAAGAAGAGGTAATCATTGGTGCGTGAATTGAAGGAACTCAGCCATTTATAAAGGATTCCATAGTCTACATGTAAAAGGGTTTCTTTGTAAATTTCTCACTCATTTTTTTCTTCCCTTGATGCAAGATTTGGGGAAACCGTTAGAAAAGAATTATTAAAATCAAGAAGAAAGTAAATAAAGGGAAAGGCAATACATTTGGTCATTGCCTAAAGAATTAGAAATGAGATATCTATAACTCAACATCCTGTGCTGAAGAATTTATTAATTAATTTCTTCTTTGATTAAGCAAATATTTACTAAGAAGGCACAAAGATAGGAATAGGAGATAGAGTGTAAACAAAATGAGATAATGTCTTTGGCTTTACGGAGTTTTTATTTTACTGATAGAAAAAAAACAATAAACAAGTATATGTTCAAACAAACATATTCATAAAAATTAAGAGGAAAAGTAACAGGAATGGGAATAATACCATAGAACTATATTAGATTGGTAGTGAAGTAGAAAAGAGATTGAAAAAAACATAAAAAAGCAGATATTCCTATCCAATTAAACATATTTTAAACAAGTATTCAACATTGCACTAGGCATGAATACATTCCTGTTTTTGATTGCTACACAGCCTGGTGGGAAAATAGAAAGAAAGATGGATACATCATTGCAATACCCTGCAACCACTGCACCAATGGAGGTGGCCATGGTAGGGAAGAGGATGGATGGGTTGAATAATCAAAGAAGTCTTCAACAGAGGGGATTTTAGAGTCAATCCCTGAAGGATGAGCAAAAAACTCAATAAATGATAATGAATCTGTAAAGAATCTTCAAATACATGATAAAAAATATGTACATATCTGCTAAGGAAATTACTCTTTATCTTAAGAGGAGCTCAAAAAACTTGTAAGCAAGGGAGGGATTCCATCACATCAATGTTTGGGAAAGACCTCCATGACAGAAGTGTAGGAAATGGATTATATCTGGCAGGGACAAAGCTGGGAAGACTAGAAAAGAAGTAACTAGGTCAAAGGAGAGGGGTTCTTCAGACCATGTTCTCCACCACTAGTGACCCCAATGGAGCCCATGGAAGAAAATTTCCTGGAGGGAAACTACATTCATTCATAGCCCTGATCCAGAGCTGGAAGCTGCTCTGACCCCTGCTGACAGACCATCTGTAGGGGGACAGAAATATACCTCCCACGCTGGCAGGTGTGAAAACAAAAAAAAAAAAGCCAGAGGTGGGGGCAGTCCCTTCCCCAAATCATTGTGTGACTCCACCCTGTGCAAATACAAGCCTGAAGGAGAAGTGTCCTCATCTGCAGCTCTCTATGTGCCTTTGTGCTTATTGAATAATTTAAAAAAAAAAAAAGAGTGCAACTTGTAATGCTTCAGAAAGACACCGGAACCAAACAAGGATGGCTTCCTCTAGTCTCACATGCATCTAGTCCTCCTAAAATTGAATTTCAATTTGAACAAATAATTCTGAGCTAGCTAGTTAGGTCTGAGTAGAAAAGTAAACAACCCATCAGTATTAAAGATTTACTTTATCATCTTCATCACTATTCAGTATCCATAGTCCCAATTCTAGTATTATTATTTATTTTTTTGAACTGTCTTTGGAAGGAGTGTTGTTTTTAAACTTGCAGATGTCCTTGGGCTGATTTTGTGTTGTTTCCTATTTGAAAGCTTCAGGTGTTGCTTTCAACTCTACTGCTCTCATCCATTATGATATGTCCTACTGCATATCAAGCAGCACTTTGCAACAAGAGGCCATGTCGGCCAGTATCCAGGAAGAAGATATATTTCTAATAGGCAAAGATGACATGGAAAATAAGAGCAAGGTTGCCAAAATTCAGTATTGGAACAAAATCTCTCTTTTTCTCATTCTGATTCCTGACAGTTTCATCTTTTCTATAAAGGTGTTTCGTCCATAGCTCAGTATCACTTCCCCCTTAATAATGTCATGATTAAAAAGCATTTCCATGTTGTGACAAAAGGTTTGTTTTGCTGTGCAGAGAAAAACCAACACTTATCCAGTATCAGGGAACCCAATTCTTTTATTTTCTTAGGTTTACCTATGAAAGTAATTCTGATCTTTAGGAAGCTAGGGAAATGTTTAATCACCTGGAATTGGGTACAAATTACCTCCTTGAAAAGCCTAAAGCCAGAAACACTTCCCCAGAGCATCCTGTGCTTTGAGACTTTCAAACTTTCATTGAAACATGAACTATGATTTTTCCCTCATGTAATTATTTTTCTACAATAGTTTTTCTGCTTTCCTAGTTCTATGCTGGTCTCCTTCCTCTACCTCAGTGATGTTCCCATATCAATCTCACATGAGTGAGAATTAGTGACCCTACCTCAAAACTCCAGTCAGAGAGAGGATCAAGGAAGTAGGGAATATAAAAGTGTTTTGTTTGTCATTTTTAATGCAGAGCTATTGGTAGGCACCTGATGTGGGATACAGCAACCCCATTTGCCAATCTCATGAAAGGTACTCCAGTTTACCCTATTTCAGAGGTGATAAAAACCCAAGGGCAAGGAAGAACAAGTAATAAGGTGTTCTTGTCATGCAGCTCAAGATTTTTAAAACACATTAACTGTAATTTTTAGATAGTCAGAATTTAGTGAACCATTAAAAGTGACCCAGTTCACTGAACCAAACTGAACTGAACAGATGGAATTCCACCCTCCTTCTGCTTGAATGACTTCACGAACAATGCAGAGTCTTCTTTTAAATCCCTCCTCTGAGCTGCTTACCTCACTTATGCAAACATGTGGGGGATGCTTTGGTCATTGTTTACTTGGCAGTTCTCTTATTGCAACTGAAAGCCAGAAGCTGGTACCCAGAATGTGCCGAATTTATGAGACCGAGTATTGTGCTTTGTGAGCTGTTTATACACGGCCATTTCTTTCTGAATTTGACTCTGCATGTGAGGCTCAACAACGCCCTGAATTTTTTCTCTTTCAGAACCTGTATCATATCCAGCTCTCTTTATTTCGTGACTCTCTTCTTTCCTTTCTAGTCTCTTTTTCTTCCCACAAGCATAAAACATAAGCATGAGACTTTATAGCTTCCCAGGTCCTTTCTCTGCTGCTCATGGCCTTCCAGACACACTTGATTATGGATACTTTGAAATTTAAACATCTATTCTTCAACTTCTGCTGTTAAAAAAAAAAATGAAGCTCATTTAAACTTTCTCATGAATCAGAGAATGGCATCTCTATATGTCAGAATTCTCCAGGAGGAATGGCAATATGTCTTGTTACTTAAAAATCCCAAATATGCTGAAGAACAATATGATACAATGGTTGGAAAAATGAAAACGAAGGGCCTCTCAGACCCTCTAGGCAGTGAGGAAGCAGTGAGAATATCTTACTGAAAGAGATACATAAAAGGTTAAAATTGTGGCAAAATAAGAATAAAACCCAGAGACCAAAACAGAGCCATCTGTATCTACACAGACTTTAGAAAAATAGAGATTAGAGAGGTTTCATTATGCTGGCTCTCACGTGACCAGGGAAGCTGTAAAACAAACTGTGTTATGGTCTCGGGATGAGGTCTTAGAAGTGGAACCAGAATGGGTGCACATTTGTTTATTTTAGTCTGTATCAGCTTTAAGTGTTAATTAACATAGTGCATTGTATTATCTCTGTGCCTCTGGAGCAGAGAAGACCCATGTTGTTCCCGCCCCAGCCCTCACATAGCTTTTGTGGGACAGTTCCATTTGGCCTTCTGGCTTCATTGGAGGGCAGGGAGATGCAAACTTTATAGCCAAATCAGAGTTAGCTCTGGTTTGGGCAATGACCAGTCAATTAGCCTCTGCATCTCAACTCGCTCATTTGCACAATGGGAATGCTATGCTCATTATGATCCTGAGGTAGCTCACTGTGCAAGTCTGATCAGAAACTAGGTCAACAACCACCAAAGGAAAGGTTGATGTTCTCGCTTCCTTAGCTCTGTTTTCCTGTCCTTTGCTAGCCTCACACTCTCCAGTCTCTCCTGTCTTCTCTACCACCTGCCCTCACTCATGTGCATAATTAAGGAAGTGGCTGTGAATGAAGGTGTGAGATCTGACCCCATCTTCTTCTACGCTCCCATTCTGACAGCATGGCCAGAGGAGCCTGAGGCCACATGACAGCCTTATTCCTTATTTATCTATTAAATACTATGTCCAGGCCACTGGTGGTACTCTTATTAACATTCAAGTTACTAAATCATGTTCAAGTAATTTATTAATTTATTGAACACATATTGAGCACCTACTGAGTTCCAGGCTCTGGAGATAGCCAGATGAACAATGCAAGCCTTTTCTTGCAATCTTCTAAGAGTGATCAAACACATAGGGAAGTAATAACAATGCAATGAGTATCTGCAATGGTTTGCACCGTTTGCTATCCATGTAATTTAAGCCAGATCAGAAAAAAAATGCCCCTGCCAAACTCCCAAAGTTAAATAATTGACATTTTTAGCATCTCTCCTTTCAAAAAGTGGCATGATGGAGGAAGCGCCTCAGCAAGAAGTTTCCTGAGAGGGAAGAGGTTGAGTGTTCTTTTTCCAATTAGCTTTGTGTCCTTGCCTGGAAATGGTCACAACTGCAGTATCATGGATGTCATCTGGAATTTCTTCATCATTCTCAAGCTTCAAGATGAGAGCGAGGAGCCATAGTGTGCATTTTCCTCAGCCGATTTGAGGATTTCAGCAGGGATTCCATCAGCTCCAGATGCCTTGTTGTTTTTCATCTGCTTGATGGCTTTCCTCACCTCATAAAGAGTTGGAGGGATTTTGAGATTGCCACTGATTGGGAGTTGCGGGATGGAGTTGAAAACACTCCCACTGATAAAATAATTTCCACTGAAGACCTTGAAATGCTCTTTTCAATGTGTGTTGACATTTTCTCTCTCACTGAGCAGTTTTCAAGTACCCTTATCTTCTTGATAGCTCATATCGAGTTTCAGCGTTTTCCAACCTAAACCACGTGGGTGTTGAATCGACTTTGCCATGACATCTCGCCATCTGCCCTGCATGTTGGAAGGTTCTCTGAATCTTTACCTTGACTTACAAATGTAACAATGTTTTTTTTTTGGGATCAACAATGCCAAATGGCAAAAGATTAAAAACAAAAAAACTCATGGCAGATTTAGGTTTAAGATTATTATAAGATTGCCAATTTGCATCCATTAAATAATGTTTAAGAAAATCAGGGTCTTGTGGGTAAACTAGTATATGAAAGTCCTTGGCATGTTCATTTTAGGTCAGAAGTTGTACGTTAACTCACATGGAAATCTATTGTTTAGATTTAAAGGCCTGTTCTCAATAGCTAATTGAGTCCAGAATGTTCTAATGTTGCAGGAAATAGTTCTGAGAAATTGGTTTTCCCTTGTTCTTTGAGTAGATGCCCCTTTTTTATTTGTAGGAATTTATTTGGATTATAGCTTCACATTTTATTATGAGAGTGTGATAGCCTCAGAATTGTAAGGTTCTTATATTTTAGTCTCTAGGATTGTCTATTCAGAGGGCATTACTGGGCATAAGGATTTGTGCAAAAGTTTTCTCTTTTTAATACAGGACAAGTATTACAGGTATTCAATTATAACTATCTTCATAATGAAATGTTAGAATTTGACAGAGCTCAGCACTCTGATTTTATGGGTAAGGAAACTAAATATAAGAGAAAAGAAGTGATAGTTATTCCAATGTTGCACAGCTGGATGGTGGTAGATATTGTTCTAAAACTCCATGCTTCTAAGTCAAGATTCTTCCAACTACAGTATTCTTTCTCTCCTGACAATATCACACCTGATAAAGAATGAAATCCAAATCTTTTTATCTTCTCTAATTCCTCTCATAAACAATACTCAGGAAGCAGAAACTTGCTATTATTAGTTTTTGTATAATTTGACAAGAGCCCTCAATCTATATCAATTAAATATAACCAAACCAGGAATCATAGAGCTCTCACCAGTATGAAACACAGCAGTCACTCTGTATTATACGGCTGATGTTAATAATATTCCTTGATCATCTCAATGTTAGGGGTACTAGAAAAAATATATAAAGACTTTTAGTTTAAAAAGATGTGCAGTGATTAAAAACTAGAAATATGCTTTGTTATTGTTTCTAATGATGACAAAAGAACTACAGGAATTCACTGAATATAACCCAAAAGATGTATGACCTGAAAGATGACACTAAAGTGCAGAAAAGTTTCACGTATGGCAGTCTCAAAGAAGCATTGTTTAAAAAGAGGAAAGTAATACATTGATGATCTTCTGCAGCACAGGAGCTTGTTTAAGGCTCTTTTTTGGATCTGGAATGCATCAGCCATGAACCATCACTGTACATACCCAGTGAGCAAGCTATGGTAACACTGCTGTAGACCTTCAGAGGCAGCATGAGGCACAAAGCCCTATTCTTGAATTGCTGATTGATATGGTTTGGCTGTGTCCCCACCCAAATCTCATATTGAATTGTAGTTCCCATAATCCTCATGTATCGTGGGAAGGACCCAGTGGAAGGATATTGAATCCTGGGGGTGGTTATCTCCCTGCTGTTCTCATAAGAGAAGTGGGTTCTCATGAGATCTGATGGTTTTATAAGGGGTGTTTCCTCTGTTTTGCTCTGACTTCTCTCTCCTGCCACCATGTGAAAGACATATTTGCTTCCCCTTCCACCATAATTGTAAGTTTCCTGAGGCCTCCCCAGCCATGCTGAACTGTGTGTCAATTAGAACTTTTTCCTTTATGAATTACCCAGTCTCAAGTATATGTTTATTAGCAGCATGAGAACAGACAAATACACTGACTGACTAAAAAGAGAAACAGAACACACACGAATCAGAGGCATGCAGGTGAGGTTCCAGTTATTACTATGAAGAAAACAAAATATTTAACTTTCGAAGGCAAGATCTCATCCTTTGTGCAAAGTACAGAGGGTCTTACTCTAGAAACTCAGTGCTGGCCTCCTTTCCTCTCATTCTATTCAGTTAATTAGAACCCTTTCTCCAGCTTACCCTCACACCTCCCTGCCCTCCATAGCCTGGCGTAGCTCCATTCATTCATTTCGTCATGCATGCTGCATTTACTCTGCAAATATTTAGTGCAGATCCCTTATGCAATAGGTCTTTACTTGATACTTAATGAAAAATCTATAGTCCCTACCCTCAGGAGGGTTTAAAGTCTAGTGGAAACCACAGGAAATAAAAGTGATTATAATACAATATAGCAAATGTCTCAGTAGGGGTGTGTACAAGGTTGAATTTTATTTTGGGGGGCAATAGGGAAAGATTCCTTTTAATATTTTCGTTTTCTTTTTTTTTTTTTTTTTCGAGACAGGATCTCTGCCACCCAGGCTGGAGTGCAGCGATGAGATCACTGCTCACTGTAGCCTTGGCCTCCTGGGCTCAATTGAACTTCCTGCTTCAGCCTCCCAGATAACTGGGACTACAGGTGTGTGCCACCATGCCTGGTTAATTATTATTATTATTATCATTTTAATATATATTTTATTGCACTTTAGGTTCTGGGGTACATGTGCAGATCATGCAGGATTGTTGCATAGGTACATACATGGCAATGTGGTTTGCTGCCTCCATCCTCCTATCACCTATATCTGGTATTTCTCCCCATGTTATCCCTCCCCAACCTCCCTACCCACTGCTGTCCCTCTCCTAATCCCCCCCAAAAGACCCCAGTGTGTGATGCTCCCCTCCCAGTGTCCATGTGTTCTCCTTGTTCAACACCCACCTATGAGTGAGAATACACAGTGTTTGATTTTCTGTTCTTGTGTCAGTTTACTGAGAATGATGGTTTCCAGATTCATCCATGTCCCTACAAAGGACACAAACTCATCGTTTTTGATGGCTGCATAGTATTCCCTACAAAGGACACGAACTCATCATTTTTGATGGCTGCATGGTATTCCATGGTGTATATGTGCCACATTTTCCTAGTCCAGTCTATCATCAATGGGCATTTGGGTTGGTTCCAGGTCTTTACTATTGTAAACAGTGCCACAATGAACATACATGTGCATGTGTCTTTATAATAGAGCAATTT
>CAUYLG010046756.1:0-34222 GCA_963573385.1 Cacajao melanocephalus | reverse complement strand
AATCCAAATTTAATTAATATGAAATAAGATTATTCGTAATCTGTTGGTCAGATCAAATTTCTAATTTTATAAGGTTAGTTCTCTCTTTTTATCAGATGTTCTGGTGCAGAGAACAGACTCCATTCTAACTAATTTGAACATTGTAAGATTGACCATTGGATTTAGCAAAGTGTAAGTCATTGGTTACAATGAATAAGCAATTGTAGTAGAACTATGGGAGTAAAATTGCATTTGCAGGGATTTCAAGGAATGATGGGAGGGAGGAATTCTGATCATGCATATAAACCACAGTTTTAAGATTTTTGTAAGAAGGAGCAAGAAATTGTCATAGAGAAAAGTGGTGTCATGAGAAGGTTTTTAAAATAAGATGGTCAAAATGATAAGTCTTATGTTTATAAAAATTCAATAGAGAGATAATTTGATGATTCTGCAGAGAGGGAAATAATTAACAGGCCATGAGATACCTTCAAGGAGTTGGTCCTGGGTAACATGCAAGAGGGACAAAGAAGGGTATATAGGCTCAGGCTTAGATAAAATGGTGCATGTGTGGTTGGGAGCCTGGTGGTTTTGTTCTGGTGTCCATATTTGCATTGTTGTAGGAAACACAGTCATTAAGTGATAATGAGGAAGGGCCAATATAAACTGGTGAGTTGTAGGAGAGAGAGTAAAAGCTCAGAGTAAAGTACTTGTCTCTTCTCTACCACTCAAAGAGGGATGAGTGCATACCAGGCTGAATTCACAGTTGAACTACCAGCATGCCAATATGGTTTAAATTATGTTATATACGAAAAAGCTCATCCATGTATTATTTCATTCAATAAATAATTATTTACTTAATTCTTACTTTGGAGGAGCATATTAGGCACTGAGGATGTTTTATCAAGCAAAAGTAGCAGGAACTTAACCTTTCAAAGCCAATTATCAAAAAATAAATGAATACACAAGTAACTATGCATATAGATTATTTATTACAAGTTAAGAAAAAGCTAAGCAGGAGAAAATCCAAGAGCCTTTGAGGACACATAGTAGGGAAACCTGAACTAATCTGCAGAATCCGAAAAATTTTCACTTAGAAAGCAGTATTGTAACTGAGAGTTAAAGAGAGATGACCAAGACCTAACTAGATGAATTAGGTGATAAAGAGAGGGAAAGGAACAATTTATGTAAAGGTAGACAGAGTCACTGGGGGAATTATGTGTCTCTTGAGCACATATGAAATATTGGATTACAGTTTCAAAGTAATTCTCTGCTTTGTAAGCCATATTAAGAACATCTTGGCTGGGCACAGTGGCTCACACCTGTAATCCTGGCACTGTGGGAGGCCAAGGTGAGCGGATCACGAGGTCAGGAGTTTGAGACCAGTCTAGCCAACATGTTGAAACCTCTTCTCTAATAAAATACAAAAAATATTAGTCAGGCACGGAGACAGGCACCTGTAATCTCAGCTACTCGGGAGGCTGAGGCAGGAGAATCGTTTGAACCTGGGAGGTGGAGGTTGAATTGAGCCAAGACCGCACCACTGCACTCCAGCCTGGGCAACAAAGCAAGACTTCATCTCAGACACACACACACACACACACACACAGAAACAAACAAAAAAGAACATCTTAAGAGCAGCAGGAAGCCCTTGAAGGATATATGGTAGGTCCTTTTACCTGTGGTTTCACTTTCCACGGTTTTGGTTACTTGCAGTCAAACACATCTGAAAACAGGTGAGTACAATACAATAAGATATTGAGAGAGAGAGACTACATTTGGTTAACTTTTATTATAGTATATTGTTATAATTGTTCTATTTAATAACTTGTTGTTAAACTCATACTATGCCTAATTTATATATTAAACTTTACCATAGTTTTGTATGTATAGAAAAAATCATAGTATATTAAGGGTTTAGTACCATCTCTTATTCCCAGCATCTGCTGGGGATCTTCAAATGTATCCTTTGTGGCTAAGGGAGTACTACTCTAGTCTGACAAAGGAATAATGTTCTAGCTCTAGAGATGAAGCTAGATGCAGATTTTTTTAATCCTTCCAATGAACTTCTATGTATACATGGCAGATTCACTACAAATGGTGCATTGTTTCAGATGCACTTGGCTACAAGTAACAGAAATCCTGACACTGTGTCATACATAATAGGAAGTTCAGAGGTAGAGTGGCCTAAAAGATTAATTAACTGAGTGGTTCCAAATTTCATTAGGAAAAAATCCTCATTTTATCATTCTTCTCTGCTACTCTCAGTGTTAGCTTCATCAGGAAGCTGGCAAAAAGATGGCTGCTGGCCTCACATTCGGTCAAGACCCCATACACTTGTCCTTGTGGCCTTCTCTTGGGAATGATTACACAGTTCTCAGAAGCTTCCTAGCAGACTTCTCCTTATCTACTAAAAGCCACAGTTGAGTCACATGAACATTCCTCACCCAGTCAAAGAGAGAAGTGAAACTATCCTAACTGGCTGGGAAATATCACAGGGTAGAATAGATGCTGGGAGTCTGTCACAATGACTGCTCCCTGTGGGCAAAGTACAAGTAAGCCTGAAGACCACCTTCTAACCACAGAGACACAGTGGAAAGAAAGTGGAGGGATTCCATAAAGGGATGAATTAAGGGTTAGAGTTTCTCCTCATCGCAGGCAACTTTCATATACACCAAAAGCAGAAAGGGATGAGTTGATTCATCCTTACCACCTAGAGGTCACAAGGAGATCTGTCCTGCCTCATTTAATTACATGTGAATTACATGTGAGCATAATGGGATACCTTGAGTGCTCATCCTGTTGCTCCAGATTGTTTGGGGAAAAAGCATTCAGACTTTGTAAGGTTATAGAGAACTGACTAATTTAGGGAATGGAGCATGGCCAAGCCTTTAGGTACTTGGTTTACCATGCATAAGTAATGCAAAAGTCTTTAAAA
This sequence comes from Cacajao melanocephalus, assembly GCA_963573385.1. Taxonomy (NCBI): domain Eukaryota; kingdom Metazoa; phylum Chordata; class Mammalia; order Primates; family Pitheciidae; genus Cacajao; species Cacajao melanocephalus. The sequence goes on along the minus strand of CAUYLG010046756.1, from coordinate 31,308 downwards.
ATATACAGATAAAAATAAAATACACATTGGCGTTTTGAACATAATATGAGTAATATAAGTACCAATTGTTATGGACTGAATTGTATCCCCCCAAAATTTGATTAAAGTGCCAACCTCCAATGTGACTGTGTTTTGAGGTAGGGCCTTTATGGAAATTATTAAGGTTAAGTGAAGTCATAAGATGGGACCCTAATTCAATAGGATTAGTGCCCCTATAAGAAAAAAAGGACAGGGCCACCATGTGTACAAAAGAAATGCCATGTGAGGACAGAGTAATAAAGTGACAATTTACAAGCCAGAAAAATAGCCCTTACCAGAAATCAAATTTGCTGGCACCTTGATGGTGGACTTCTAGCTTCTAGAACTGTGTTTAAGCCACGTAGTCCATGATATTTTATTATAGCAGCCCAAGGTTGTCTAATACATCAACCTTCAAACAATTGAAGCATAAAGTCCATTAGCTAGCTTAAATCTTATGCCTACAGAGCTACTTTGGTACATAAACTAATGACTAAAGAAAGTTTCATTACAAAGAGGCATTTGGTTGAAGAATTCCAGAGAAAGATTGTCTTATGATTCACATGCAAAAATAATGCATTTTATTCACAAGGGAAACATAAACTTGTTTTATGCTGTTTTTGAAGATGACTTTGATTGTTCTTTTGTAAATGGATTACTTTGTGGAACGAAAGGAAAGCAAAAAATGAGATAAGACAGATTATTGGGGAAACACAGGCAATAAGCAATGGGGGAAAGTTTCACTTCTGATTAAGATGTAGTAGGATGTGGAAAACCATAAGACCTGTGTTAACAACATGGAAAAAATACTAACAAAATAGTATACTTTCCTATAAATCTATTGTAGAACAGTTGATTCAAAGAATTTTTAATAAATTGAGACCAAAGAGAGATGAAACCTCTACAGGTGGACAAAGAGGCTGGGGCATGGTGGCTCATGCCTGTAATCCCAGAACATTGAGAGGCTGAGGTGGGCAGATTACTTGAAGTCAGGAGTTTGAGACCAGCCTGATCAACATGGTGAAAACCCGTCTGTACTGAAAATACAAAAAAATCGCTGGATATAGTGGTGGGCGCCTGTAATCCCAGTTACTCAAGAGGCCGAGGCAGAAGAATTACTTAAACCCAGGAAGCAGAGGTTGCAGTGAGCTGAGATGTGTGATAGAGCAAAACTCCATTAAAAAAATTATCTGTAGGTGATAAAGAAGTGCAGATCTTCAAGAACTAGGAACAAGTGTCTGGTGTGATGGTGGATGTACACAGGAGAGGCCCGCCTTAGACAGGGAGACTTTACAATGACAAAGAAAAAACAAATGAGATTTTATTGACAATATGGGTAGAAAGATAGATTAAAAATATATAAGAGATCCAAATGCAAAAGTAAATATTTCGTCTTGGCAATTCCTTCCGCTAGAAACTTTGATGAAGAATAACAGAGAACACAGCAGTATTAGTAATGGATGTGGGCTAGAAAACAGTGTTTGCATAGTCTCACACAGTTTGTTCAGATTCCAGGGCTTTGCTGAAGTAGAATACACACATGAGCCCAAAACAGCTAAAGCTAGAACCCCTACCACTTCTAGCTCACGTCCTGAAAAGATCAAGGGATTAGGTCCTCTGTGGCTATTGTTCTGAGAGTTGAGGGTTGGGCTAAAGGATGAAGTGCAATCTCCACAATCCCATTGAAAATCAATGGTGAACACAATATAATTAAAACTTCAAGCCATGTCTTGGTAGAATCTAATAGAGCAACCCTTCACCTTAAGTACCTGATGAAAGAAGGGGCTTTCAAACTCTAGGAGATAGAGACAGAGAGATAAAAATTTAATATCAATTTTTCTTTTAGAAATACTCTATGCCATGCTGTCATGTGAAGGGGTTATGAAGAAGTAAGAAAATGTGGCCTATAACTAAGAACAAAATTAATCAATAGAAGCAAAATCACAGATACTTCAGATTATGTAGTCATCAAAGATTTTAAGAAAACAATTATAAAAATGTTAAATAATGTTTACTGTAAGGTGGAAAGAATGGATGAGGATATGAGACACTTAGAAGAGGTATCAAATAGATAATAGGAAATCAAATTTATATTTCTAACCGAGAAGTACAAGACATAAAAATGAATTAGATTGTTTAAAATACCAATGAACACAGCAGAAGGTAAACATAAAAAGAGATTGATATTCATTATCCAAATAAAAGTACATAAATAATATAAGATTGGGGGAAAATGAACAAGAGATAAGAGTCCTATTTTAAAAAATTATATTTTCAAACATACATGTATGTAATTTGACTTCTAGAAAGTGAGAATATAAAGAATGAGCAAGAAAACTATTTGAATAATTGATGGCACAAAACTTGCAAAATTTGACCCCAAAACCTCAACTCACAAAGCCAAAGCCTCAGGAAACACAAAGGAAAATCAGAACAAAGAAATTTTTACCTAGGTACATCATAGTCCAACTTTGGAAAATAAATATAAAAAGTCTAAAAGCAGCCACCAGATAAACAAGACAATTCATATGGAGGGTGAGGGAGCCAGACGGCAGGGAAAAGCATCTTTTAAGGTGTTGAAAGATCAACTTAGAATTCTATACCTACTGAAAATATATTTGAAAATGAGGATAGAAGAAAGAAACATTCAGATAAAATAAGTTGATATAATTTGTTTCTGGTAAACCAACACTGCAATAAATGCTAAAGGAAGGCTTTTAGGCTGAAGTAAATGATAGCAAATGAAAACTAATGTCTAGAATAAGAAAAACCAATAATGGTTAATATGTGGGAAAATATAAATAGTTTTTAAAATAATATTTTAGATAGACCATTGACTTTTAAAGTTAAAAAATGTATTGTGTATTTATAACACAGAGAAGTAAGATACATGAGAGTAACAAGACAAAGAATGAAGAAATAAGTAGAATTATACTGTCACATGTTTTCATTTTATTTGAGAATTGCCATTATGTTAACTGACAACAAATAGTGATAAGTAAATAATGTATACTGTGATTGTTACAACTAATACAAATAAAATAGCTAAATATATAAATTTTGTATAAATATAAATTATATATATGAATATATACAAATAATATAACTGAAAAGTCAAAAGAGGAAATAAATTGAAAACTAAAATAATCCAAACAAGGTTGTAATGGTGACACAATACATTTGTCAAACACGTAAAACTTTGTAGCACAAAGAATATCTGCAAATTTAGAAAAATATTTAAGAAGCTAGAAAATCCCTGGAAGACTATAGAATATAAAAAAAAAATTACAAATGTATAAAACAATCATACATTGTTACTTAGGTGCTGACCTAAGTAACTTTAGAAATGAATGCAATCTGCATAATAACAGTTTTTTAAAAACCATACATGAGAATCAAATTCTAGTTGATAAAGTTATTACCCACTGGGATACAAATAGCAAGATGATCAAATTAAATCTAACTGTACCAAAATTTATCTCTGTGGTAAATGGACAGAATACCTTCATTTAAAGACAGAGATAACAATCTTATAAGATAATATCAAAAAAAATAAAAGCAAGAAGTGTATAAGATGCACTTGACATATGAAGACTTAAACAGTCTAAAAGTAAAAGGATGGGAACAGATAAATCATGCACATCCTCATCATAATGGAATGGGAGTGTTCCCTGATTCCCCTCTCAGGACATGCGACAGGATTGTGGCTTGCCTATGGTTGCCCACAGATTAAACCCCTACAGGAATGGGGAGCATACAGATAGGCATGTGCAGGAACCAGGGTGAGTGTTTTGGGCCCTGACCCCATGGAAGTGGATAGAGGTGGGTGTCTGTGACTCCTGAAACCAAAGAGGATGTGTGTTACAGTGTGCTCCTTTAGTTTTGCCACCTACAGACAGCTTGTGGGTTAATCAGCTCAATGGACCCTCTGCCTTATTGCAAGGAAAGGGAGGCAGTATGACAGCTTTTTGTATCCTGAACTCTTACCAGTGTCCTGAATAAATCAGGGCTTGAAGGATGAGTGCAAGGTTTTATTGAGTGGTGGAGGTGGCTCTCAGTGAGATGTATGGGGAGCTGGAATGAGGGCTGGAGTGGGAAAGTGGTCTTCCCTGGGAGTTGAGCTAGCTCATCCCCCTGTAGTTGGTCTGCTGGTCCACTGGTCTGTTGGTCTGGTTGTCTCCTTGTCTCCTCATTCGTGGGTCTCATCTGAAGCTTGGGATTTGGGGTTCACATTAGAGCAGGATAGGTGACATGGTGGGCCAAAAGGCAACTTGTTGGGTGCAAAAATGGAAATGCCTGCCTTCATTTAGGGCTGCAGGTCTTCAGGTTGAGGGAGAGGTCTTTTCTGGGAAACTACCCTCTTCTACTCAATATTTCCATCTCCTGTCCATATCAATAAGAAAGCATATATAGTTATATTAATCTTTGGCAAAATATATTAAATTCAAATAATATTGCCAAAGATAAAGAAGTGTATTTCACAATAATAAAACCATTAATCACCAAAAACAATGTAACATTTTTAGTGAATATCCACTTAATTAAAGAGCTTCAAAGTACTTAATGCAAAAATTGACCGTAACTAAACAGAGAAAGAGACAAATCCACAATCACTTGTGGATTATAAGTGATTATAATCATTTATGGACTATCTTATCTTGACGGTCAATTCTCAGTAACTGAGGACATAAGTAGAGAAAAGAAAATCAGTTAGAATTCAGAAGATTTTAATTTGATATAAATTATGTTTAAAAGACACTACACCCAAATTTGGGCTACACATTCTTTGCAAGTGCACATGGAACATTCACTAAGATTAATTGAATACTACCTTCATAAAGCAAATTTTTTTTTTGAGATAGAGTCTCACTCTGTCCCCCAAGATGGAGTGCAGTGGCATGATCTCTGCTCACTGGAACCTCTGCCATCTGGGTTCAAGCGATTCTCCTGCTTCAGCCTCCTGAGTAGCTGAGATTACAGGCGCCTGCCACTGTGCCTGGATAATTTTTGTATTTTTAGTAGATACGAGGTTCCACCATCTTGGTCAGGCTGGTCTCAAATTCCTGACCTTGTGATCCACCCACCCCAGCCTCCCAAAGTGCTAGGATTACAGGCGTGAGCCACTGCACCCAGTCGTAAAGCAAATCTTATTAGTTTTGAAAACCATATGATGATTAGTAGAAAAATGATTTGACAAAATGTAACATCAATACAGATTTTTGAAAAGGAATCTCTCTCAAATAAGACTAGAAAGGAATTTACTTAGTCTCATAAAGAGCATCTGTGAAATGCCTATAGCAATTGTTGCAGTGAATGATGAATTACTAAATATTTCATTTTAAAGATCAGGAATAGGCAAAGTATACATATTCCTCTCATGTAATTTGTACAGTACTGGAGTCCATGCCTAGTAAAATAAAGAATTTAAACAACAAAACAATGGGAGGTTAGAAGGAAGATTATTTTAATTCACATGTTACATAAACATGTATGTAGAAAATGTAATGGATTATTTAAAATGTATTAGAACATATATATGAATTTATAGTGTTTGCAGTATACAAGGATGATATAAAATTTGATTGTTTTTAAACCCTAACAGCAAACGAATAATATATAAAATACTTTTTACAATGTCATAAAAAAACAAAATAGCTATTCCAAAATTTTTAAAAAGGCAATTAAGAGCTCAACAATGAAAACTAAAAAGCATTGGTGAGATAAATTTTAAAAATATAAGTTAGTGGATAGATATACCACTTCACAGTTTGGAAGACTCAATGTTTTGGAGATGGAAATTCTTTGCAACTTGAAGTATTAATTAATGCAGTGCCTATGAATATTCCTGCAAGTATTTTGATAGAAATTGATGAGACAATTCTAACAATCACAAGGATATACAAAGATTTTAAAACAGCTGAAAACAATATGGAAAAAAAGAACATAGAGAAGATATATACTATCTGATTTCAGGACTTAATGTTACATTAAATTAAGAAAAGAAAGCATCAGTTTATAAACAAAAATTAAAACACTGTAGCCTTGTACTTTGACATCCAGCAAAGATGAACTAACAGACAAAACTCACTCTCTTTCCTAAAACAACTGAAAAACTAGGGAAAAATCATAAGCAACATCAATTTTGAATGCATGAGACATAAAGTGGTAATCCCTGAGAGAAAGCAAAAACTGAAGTGAACTCCATCTATTGCTCTAGCAATCCCTGGAGAAAGTTTCTAGGCCTCAGCACAGTGAAGAAGAAACCAGTGGACCCTGGCAATTTCCCAGGGTTAAAGAGAATAAATTGGAGATCAGGAATGCCAAGGTAGTTAAGAATTTGCAGGACATCATAAGGGAAAGGAAATGCTTACACACACAGAATGTTCCAGAAATCTGCAGAGTGCCAACCTTCAGTCTTGAGCTAAGAACTGATTAGCACACACATGTGAGGTCAGGAAAATAACAGCCCTATGTAATCAGTTGAAACAATACCTAAAGCTTACACAGGGCAGAGACTAGTTCCAGTTCCCACCAGTCAGATTGGAAAATCTCATAATTTATGGGGCATTGAGTTAGAGTATACAGAACAGTAGTGAGACAAAAGTTGCCCTTGAATAAATTCTTCTCTGGTCCTGTAGAACAAAGCTTGAAGGCAAGAACCTAAAGAGATCAAGCTGTTTCCAAATAACAAATGTATCGAAGAAAAAAAAATAAAAGGTCAAGAATACTGCAGCAATATATAAGTATCTAGCACCCATAAAAGTAAAATTCATCTCTGCCATTTAATAAAAATATTAACAGACACGTCAAAAGGCAAGAAAATACAATCCATCATCAGGAGAAAAATTAGTCACTCAAACTGACTGCCAAATGATACAGATGATTAAGCTAGTAAGCAAGGACGCTAAAACAGTCGTAACTGTATTCCATATGTTCAATAAACCAGAAGAAATTTAAGCATGTTAAATGGAACCATGAAAGAGATTAAAAACTATTACTATATTGACCAGGCACAGTGGCTCATGCCTGTAATCTCAGCACTTTTAGGAGGCTGAGGCAGGAGGATCTCTTAAGCCCAGCAGTTCAAGACCAGCCTGTGCAACATAGAGCCCATCTCTACAGAAAGTACAAACATTTAGCTGGGCATGGTGGCATATGCCTGCAGTCCCAGCTACTTCAGAGGCTGAGGTGGAATGATCCCTTGAGCCTAGGAGGTTGAGGCTACATTGAGCCAAAATCATGCCAGTGCACTCCAGCCCTGGGAAGCAGAGTGAAGCCATGTCTCAAAAAAGAAAACCTGAAAACTATGATTTTTAAGATTTTACATGTATACATATGCTGGATGTGATTCACAGCAGATTTGACTTTATAGAAGAAAACATGATTGAATTTAACACCAAAGTGATAGAAATTGTCCAAAATGAAGCCCAGGAAGAAAAATACTAAAAAAAAAAAATTAATGGGTCAATGACTTATGAGACAATCTGAAGTGGCCTAATATACATTTGATTAAAGTCCCCGGAGGGAAATAAAGTATAGAAAGACAGAAAAAAGAATCTGTTTACATTTTCTAATTTTACTGAACAATATGCATCCTCAGATCTATGAAGCCTAACATTACTGGAGCATAAGAAACATAAAGCAAACTACATCACATTGCATCGTAATTACATAGCTTAAAAGCTGTGATAAAGAGAGAACCTTAAAAGACATGTTACTTATAGAGGAGCAAAATAAGAATGGCAAAAGATGTCTCAGTTTAAAAAAAAAAAAAAAAAAAAGCCAGCCAGATGATGGAACAAAAGTTCTAAAATACTGAGGAAAAAGTAATTCTGAACCTACGATTACATTTCTAGTGAAATTATTGCACAATAACAACAGAATATTTTCCCAGACCTATAAAAGCTGATAAGTTATAACTAGCAGCTATAACTTAGTTATAACCAGTAATACATAACTATGTAAAACGTGAAAGGAGGTCCTTCAGGCAGATAGATGCAGGGTTCCTTCAGATGGAAATGTGGATTGTTACAAAGGACCAGAGAGACCCAAATACAGTGATTATGTGGTTATATATATATGAGATTTATTTTAAGTACTTAAAGACATTTTAAAGTTACTTGGCTTTTTAACACAAAGTGAATATCAGTGCATTGTGAGGTTTATATCATATGGAGATATAAAATGTATGGCAAGGGTAGTGTGAAGACCAGAGAAAAGAAATGCAGGAACACTGTTGTAAGATTCTTTTCTTTTTTTTTAATTGTACTTTAGGTTATCGGGTACATGTGCAGATCATGCAGGATTGTTGCATAGGTACACACATGGCAATGTGGTTTGCTGCCTCCATCCCCCCATCACCCACATCTGGCATTTCTCCCCATGTTATCCCTCCCCAACCTCCCCACTCGCCCCCCACTGTCCCTCCCCTGGCCCCCCACAACAGACCCCAGTGTGTGATGCTCCCCTCCCTGTGTCCATGTGTTCTTATTGTTCAACACCCGCCTATAAGTGAGAACATGCGGTGTTTGATTTTCTGTTCTTGTGACAGTTTGCTGAGAATGATGGTTTCCAGATTCATCCATGTCCCTACAAAGGACACGAACTCATTGTTTCTTATGGCTGCACAGTATTCCATGATGTATATGTGCCACATTTTCCTTGTCCAGTCTATCATCGATGGGCATTTGGGTTGGTTCCAGGTCTTTGCTAATGTAAACAGTGCTGCTGTGAACATACGTATGCATGTGTCCTCATAATAGAATGATTTATAATCCTTTGGATATATACCCAGTAATGGGATTGCTGGGTCAAATGGAATTTCTATTTCTAGGTCCTTGAGGAAGGGTCACACTGTCTTCTACAATGGTTGAACTAATTTACACTCCCACCAACATTGTAAAAGTGTTCCTATTTCTCCACATCCTCTCCGGCATTTGTTGTCTCCAGATTTTTTAATGATTGCCATTCTAACTGGCGTGAGGTGGTATCTCAATGTGGTTTTGGTTTGCATTTCTCTAATAATCAGTGATGATGAGCATTTTTTCATATATTTGTTGGCCTCATATACGTCTTCTTTTGAAAAGTGTCTGTTCATATCCTTCTCCCACTTTTGGATGGGTTTATTTTTTTCTTGTAAATCTGTTTTAGTTCTTTGTATACTATATGTGAAATGGTATGGTATCACCTGGATGGAAACTACAAAATATGGTTTATTGTTTATAAACTCTAAGCTAATGGTGTATGCTACAAACCCTAGAACAAATACTAAAATAAACCAATAAAAATTTAAAGCTAATAAAGCACAAATAAAATGGAATCATATAAAATAAACAATATAAAATAAATAAAAAGGAAAATAACATGCATAACAAGAAAATAATGAATAAGTTTACAATCAGATTTAACCATCACATTAAATATAAGAGTCTGAACACCCCAGTTAAAAGGCAGAGTATTTCAGATCAAATATAAAAGCAAAACTCAATCGTGTATTGTATCTTATGTATTACATAGTATATATTTATCCCCAAGAATACCACTTTAAATATAAAGATACAAATAGGTAAACAGTAAAGGATGTCTACAAATTAGATAGGCAAAATGGGAAATTCCAGAAAGACACAAACCAACAAATTTGACTAAGAAAGAAATAGATAATCTATGTAGACCTATAGCAAACAAATACTTTGAAGCATTAATTTTTAGACTTTGAACAAAGAAAAACCTAGACTTGGATGGTTATACTGGGGAATTCTACCAAATGTTTAAAGAACAATTAACATCAGTTCATCACAAAGGATTCCAAAACAGAAGAAAACATTTTTAAATTTATTATAGGAGGCCAGAGTTACCCTGATACCAAGACCGTACAAAGATATCACAAGAAACTACAAACCAGTATTATTTATGAATATAGACATAAAAAAACTAAATACTAGCAAATCAAGTCTGGCAAATATTAAAAAAAATTATGTGCCGTGACCAGGTGGGATTTATTCCTGGTATGTAAAGTTTCATCAAATAATTAATATACACCTCATTCATAGAATAAAGATACAAATTACATAATCATCTCAATAAATGAAGAAAAGTTTTGATAAAATTTGTCTTTTATGATAAAAACACTCAACAAACCAGTAATAGAAGATAATCCCACACTTAATAAAAATGATGTACAAAAACTCCAGAGCTAACAACATAATTAATCAGGACTGAATAATTTCATCTTTACATCAGGAATAAGAAAGGGATGTCCACCACTCTCAACACTTCTATTTAACATCATACTGATGATTCTATCCAGGACAAATAAGAAGAGAGACAGAGCTGGAGGGAAGAAGAAAAAGGTAGAGAAATAAAAAGAAAGGAGGAAGAAAGCAGAAAGAAGAAGAAGGAGAAGGAGGAGGAGGAGGAGGATAGGAGGAAAAAGAAGAAGAGAGGAGGAGAGAGGGAAGGAGGGAAAGAAAAGCACCAGTGTTAGAAAGAAAGGAAGAAGTGTATCTCTCCTTGCAGATGACAACTGCTTTTATAGAGAAAATCCTAAGAAATCCACAAAGATGCTACTAGAATAAAAAAAAAATCAACACATCAAGTTTGCAGAATACAAGATTAATACACATAAATAAATTGTGGTTTTATACCTTAGTAATAAACAGTAAATTTTTTAAAAGCTCATTTGCAATCAAGCCAGTAATAATAAAATACTTAGAAAGACATTTAACAAAAGAAGTTTAACACTTGTACCTCGAGTACTAGAAAACATCAGTGTGAGAAATTAAAGAAGTCCCAAATAAATGGAAAGACAGTCCCAGAAGACTAAATATTCTTAAAATTACAATACTCACAAATTGATCTACAGATTCATGCATTCCATCAGATGTCCTTGCAGAAAATGCAAGCTGATTGTAAAATCCATATGGAAAGGCAAGGGACTTAGTAGCCAACACAATCTTGAAGAAGAACAAACTTGAAGGACGCATACTTCTTGAAGGACACATACTTCTTGATGTCAAGGCTCCAGTAATCAAGAAAGTGTGGTGCTAGATAGATATATGAATACACGGAAATGAATTAAAACTCCAGAAATAAACTCTTCAATTTATGCACAGTTGATTTTCCACAAAGAGTTACAATTTTATTTAAATATTTTGAATAAATAGTTCAATGGGAGAAAGAGCAGTCTTTTCAACAAATGGTGCAGTATGAGAAGGCCAGAGAAAAGCAAAACCACTGCAAATCCATAGCCAGAAAGGAAAGAAGCCAGAGGAATAAATCATCTAACTTTACTCCCCTCCCATCCTCTTATATCACTGGTACCTTATGATCCCTCAACAACCTGTCCAAGTTCGAGGAACACAGTTGATGCATCTCATGAAGAGTTGTCTTCTTCAGACATACAGTTTGAGAAGTCAGTACAGGGTAGATCTAGAGAAACACTTTAAGAAAATTGAGAAATTAAATTAGATTACAATAGTCCCATGCTGATAATCTAGAATAATCTTCCCATTTCAAAGTCTGTAACTTTAGTCATATTTGCAAAGTCCCTTTTGCCATGTGTGGTAACGTATTCACAGAAATTGGCATTTTTGTGGGGCCATCATTTTACCCACAAAATGATTGCATGTTAAGTGCTTGCAATGATTGTTAAATTATTCTTTTGATAGGATGCAATTTAAATAATAACTGTGCTACACACACACACACACACACACACACACACACAAATCTGTACACAGATGTTCATGGTAGCATTATCCACAATGAAAGCAAAGTGGAAATAAATATTCATCAACAGTTAAGTGAATAAATAAAAATGGGATATGTCTATACAATATCATATCATTAAGCAATAAGAAGGAGTGAAGTGCTCATAACATTAAAACATGAATAAATCTTTGGAAGTTTATGCTAAGTGAAAGAAGCCAGTCACAAAAACACCTGCTATGTGATTCTTTTTTTATGAAATACCTAGCATGGACAAATATACAGATAAAGTAGATTGTTGGTTGCCTAGGGCTTAGAGGTGGGATCTGGGGAAAAATAAGGAATGACTGCTAATGGATTTAGAGTTTCTTTCAGGAGTAATGAAAATATTCTAAAATAAATGAATTATATCTCAATAAAGGTGTTATAAAAGAAGTTTTCCTGACAAACTATAACTATTATTTAGTGTTAGTTGTCAGGAGGTCTCGTTTAGGGGAGAAAGAAAAAAGAAATGGTCAAAAGGAGCCCAAGGGGGTTGTTAATGTATCCACGGTGTTTTATCTGTTGACCAAGTGGTCTTACCTGAGTGTTCACTTTGTTATGGTTTACTGAGCTGTATATTTATGATTTATGTACTTTTCTGTATCTTCGTTATACTTCAAAAGAAAATGTATATTTTAAAAAAATAATAATTAATGTGTTTTTATCCATGACAAAAAGAAGTAACCATAGTTTGGAAGTATTATAATAATGACAGGGAGACAGAAAGAAGTAAAGAAACAAGAATAGGAGGTAAATTGGGAGACCTAAGTTTGAGTGGTGTCAAAGGTTACTTTTAGCTTTCTTGCTTTCAGGCCTGCTTTGTTTTTTAACAGAAAGTAGACTGGATTTAGGTGTATGATGATGGATATGTTTTTTTAATACATTGAATTGGAGATGTCTTAAAAACCTCCAACTGAAGATGTCAAATAAGAGATAATGTACATGTAGAAGCTTACGGAGACACATTGTTTGAACATTTTGACAAATTTTCCTTATTCGTGCCCGTAGATCTACTCTGTATACTCCTCTCACTCTCTGCATGTCGGACAAACTCTACTCTTCATGGGATGCCTATGCTGTACCTCTTGACCTCTGGGTAGGGTTGTCCTGGCTGAGTTTGTCCTGTGGGAGGTACCAGATCAGAGGTAGAAGGAAACTAGATTTCATACTTAGGGCTGATAAAAGCTTCCAGCCTTTGCTAGCTGCATAGTGCTTTAGCATCTCTTTTAGGTTTCTCTTATCCCTATTCACACCTCTATAAATAATCCTTTATTAAATTCTTCCTAATTAGTCCATTGGAGTGTACCATCTGTTTCCTGTCAGGATCTTAAGTGACTCAGTAATTGACAAAATAAGTGGTCCCAGGAAATGTCCTTAAAATAGGTGTCTGGGGTTGGGTAGCTACCATATTTGAGGTGTTCACAGATAGATTTTTTGCTTTAAGAAAGGGACACTGATAATCTCTGGCATGCTATGACATCATGATTAGTCAAATAATCACTGGTGGTGGCATAAGATGAAGTGCAGATGCAGTGAAGGCCTTGGGAGACCAAGTGGTTGTGGCACTTAGTCACTATGGCAACAATGGTTTTACAAAGACTGTAGCAACAGAGAAGAGAAAAATTGAAAGTCTGTCTCTGAGCATGAATGAAAAATCAGAAAGCTTCTATGAAAACTTTAAAGGAGTCCCTTATCTCCAGTAACCACAGGGCAGATATGAATGAGAAAAATTAAGCCCAAGGACGAAATGTAATGGCACAGCTGTTAAGGCCAACTAAATTTTAAAAAGCGGCCAGGTATCTCATGCTAAGTAAGGTAAAGGCACTCATGGGAAAAGAATAGGGCCCTAAACTATTTGGGCATATGGATGAAAGGATAAGAATTTTAAATCTCCAAATTTTAGGCATACTCAACTCAGGTTTAAAATGTAATAAATGGACTTAAGTGCTGTGGAGTGGTGTTCACATCCAAAAGGCCAGTTAATTAAAGTCTGGACTAAACAGTGGCCTACACTTAATGTGATATAGTGCAGTGGTCCTCAATATTAACTGTACATTGGAATTACAAAGGAGGCTTTAAAATGCATGTATATCTATGTCTCACTCACATAGATTGAGCCACCTGCTCAGCTACCCACTACCAGTCACTCTTAGAGGGCCTAGAGGGCACCATCCTTAACAAGGCATCCTTGGAAATCTTCATGGTAAACATTTTCTATAGGCCAAAGATAAATAATGGGAAATGCTGCACTAGAAATCCACTCTATGTTTCACTGAGAGTAATGGCATTTCAGTGTAGCACAGACCAGATCAAAGGGCTTAACCATCAGAATTGAGGAGCTTAAAATCACATTAATAAGGCAAGTGTTGAATTGGTAGTCAGTGCTCTGACCTGCATTAACTATGCCAGTGGCTTACTGATCCCAAGGTCCTCAGAATGAAATAGATGAGCAGCCTACTGAGGTGTGGCTTAATATATACAAGCAAAAAAATGTCTAGGTCTAGTGCCAAAAATATAATTCAAGTCATCATAGTGGGAATTCATCGCTTCTTATCCAGTTGCAAGACCGAAGCCAATACACCAGCTGGAGTCCCTCCTTTGAAGGGGAGGCTGGTTCCTCTTGAGAAAAGATCTACAAAATAGCTGTTAATAAATACTATGTGTGTTTCCCAAACCTCCTCTATGTGACCTACAGCCATTTACCAGGAAGGCTGTGCACCGGTGAAAGACAAATAACCCAGAACTTCTGAGGGGTTATTAGTTACAGAATCTGAACTGCTACTAATCACTAGAGACTCTGAATGCCAGCCTGGCCCACTAGTAATGGACATTTATGGAGGTAACATGAGAGATGAAATCCTCACTTGAATTCACCTCCAGGTGTGTCTAATGGGACCACCGACTTATCATATGGGTTATATATGCGTTATGGTAGGATAAAACAAGTGGATGCTTCTAAAATGACACCCACTGCCAAGATATTAAACCAAAAGCAATCTTCTGTCCCTGGGAGAAATGGAGAACAGTGTCACCATCAAACACCAGAAAGATGTATGGTGAGGGTTATGTGCCATTTTTAACACATGCTCAACGGACTCACATTTCTGCCTGATGGAAAGCCAGGTAAACCTGGGACAATGAGTGTAGATTATTGCAAGCAAAATTGCCTAGATTATCTATGTTTTCAGATGTAGCATTTTTACTGGAGAAAATCAGTGCTACTCCTGCTACTTGACTGCATTCTCAAAGGACAAGAAGCATCAGCATGACTCCAAAATTCACTAGAAATGCAAACTATTGGGTCCTACTCCAAACAGACAAAAATCAGAAACTTTAGAGGTGGAGCCCAGAATTTGTGTTTTAACAAGCCCTCAAGTGAATATTTTGCACTTTTCTATTAAGGAACACTTAGATAATGCTTTCTTTTCCTACTTCTAATCAGGAAAATCTCTGACAAGGCAAGGGTAGAAGCCATCTGCACTGTCTAGTCAACTTGTATGCTCTCTTTTATAATATAAACTGGAAGGAACTTAATCATCTTTGCGTCCCAGAAAAAATCACATTGATCTTGACATCGATGACCTTATGTTAATTGAGTCTATAAGTAGGAGGTAGCAAGCACTAGATGCCTTATTAAAACATAATGGTGTCAAGGGTTGAGAGATAAATTCTTTGAAAGTTCAAGATCTTGATCCTGCCAGACTGATAGGTTTACGAAGTTTTAGTGGTCTGGTAGTGGTCTGGAATAGGACAGAATATTTTATCTAAAGTGAGAGATAAATGACTGAAACTTGCACTCCTAATTTCAAGGGGCACAAAACTTATTGGACCCTTTTAAATTATGGAAGCAAAATATTCTATATTTAGATATGATGATATGACTCATTAACTGATTAACTCATGGCATACAGTTTGGATTGGGGCCTGAATTAAAACGGGCTCTGCAGTAGTTCTATACTGCAGTGAAAAATGTGCTACCACTTGGGTCTTATGAAGGCATATGGAGCTTCTGGAAATTTCCAAAAAGAAGCACAACTGTGCAGAATTTTATAGTTTTCATGTAAGATCAATTTGCACTTTTCTATCAACAATGTCTCTTTATTTGAAAATCAGTTTCACACTTGATATTAGACCCTTTTAATATTAAGTATCTGGAAACAGGTCTGTGAGAAATGAACTCATCTTGAACTGATCATTATGTTATTCAATTAAAATTAGATGTTAGAGACTAACATCTATTTATTTATTCTCGCATATGAAACAGCTAAGATACTGGACAAAATATATCAAACTACAGTTTTCAAGATATCAGAATGAAAGATAATCATCCCTGAAAGAAGAGAAGCAAACAAAGCTAATCCAATGATTGTTCCAGCTTCCTGATGGTTAGGAGTTTTGAGGCTGCGGCTAAGGAACAGGAAATCAATACAGAGCTTATAACTCTCCAAGTTGAAAAGATTGTGTTGGGTGTTTTGAGACATGAAAGTATCTGGAGTTTACAAGGCAGAATAACAGGGAGGTGAAATGTAAAAGACATTCTAGAGCTCTACAGAGGGTCCTCTGGAGACTTACATATGTACTGATTAGTACATATATAAAGCTCAAGAAGGAATCAATTGAAAGAATTACATAGAATAATCATCAGGGTTTGAATATTTGCTGTTGACAGGAGCTGGAGAAGATCTCATAATTCACAGTGCATCCAGTAGAATTCCCAAAATGGTTAAGCCTTGGTAATTGGCCAACACTTGTGCTAGACTAAATGCTGCTCTAGTAGCTCAAAAACAAAATCAAAAGGATTCATACTGTTTATTAATAATCTTATTGAATACCAGAACAAAAGTTGTTATTGTTATTGTTATGGAACAATTGTTATTATTCCATAAGTAAAACTTATGGAACAATAAAAATATCTCGCTCAACAAGATAAAATCCAAAACCTCTGCCATCAGATAAAAAATTACTGAACATTTAAAGAAGCAGGAAAATATTCTCAGTTAAAATTCTCAGTTAAAACCACTGAAAAAGATTATACAGATGGTAGAAATAGCAGTTACTTTAAAACTATTATTCCACATATCCAACAAGCTAAAAAATTTAGTAAGGAGTTAGTATAAAAAGGGATGATATTTATATTCTGCATGTGAAAGTTAAGGTATTTAAGATGAGAATAATTGGATGAAGTAAACAGCAGATTACACATTGCAGAAAAAAGATTAATGAATTGTAAGAATAGTAATGAAGACTATCCAAAGTAAAAAAGAGAGGAAAAGAAACTTAAAAAATGAGCATAACATATGTTCACTGTGGGACAACTTCAAGAGAGCTATATGCATTTAATTGGGATCTCTGAGGGAGAGAAAAGAAGGACAAAATAATTGAAAAAGCATTGGTTAAAATGTTTTATATCGGGTAAAATCTATGAACCTAGAATATATGAATTTAAATAAGCCTTGAAAACAAAAAACATGAAAAGAGTAATTCATGGAATATAATAACCAACATGAGAAAGTCAATAAAAAGAAACATTTTAAAGCATCCAGTGGAGTAAGATACATTACGTACACAGGATCTCAGATAAAGCAAATTTCTCATCTGAAATCAGAAATTCATGCTTGAAGATGGTAGAAAAATAGGCTACAGTACTGAAATAAACTACCAACCTAGAATTCTAAACCAATGAAAATATTTTTCAAAAATAAGGAGGAAATAAACATGTTTTCAGATGTTTCAAAAAAAAAAGAAAAAAAGGCTGGGAGAATTTATGGCAACAACCTGCACTGCAAAGCATGCACTATAAAAAAACATACCAAGTGAACATATAAATCAACATAAAGGAAGGAAGGACACTAGAAATTGTAAGTATATAAGTATATACAAAATTATATTCAAATAACTTACACAATTTAAAAGATGATTTAGTACAAAATAAAAAAGTAAGAAATTATATATTTGGGGATTTATAAAATAATTAAAACTAAGATGTATAGTCACAATAGAAGAAAGGCCAAGAGGGGAGAAGTGGAAAAGTACAACTCTATGATTCTTACATTATTTATGAAGAAGAACTATATTTATTGAATGTTGGCAATGAGAGAATAAAATATATAGCATAGGCTGGGCAAGGTGGCTCATGCCTGTAATTCCAGCACTTTGGGAGGTTGAGGCAAGATCATCATCTGAGGTCAGGAGTTTGAGACCAGCCTGGCCAACATGGTGAAACACTGTATCTACTAAAAATACAAAAAGTAGCCAGGTGTGGTGGCCTGCATCTGTAGTCCCAGCTACTCAGAAGGCTGAGGCAAGAGAATCACTTGGACCTGGGAGGTGAAGGTTGCAGTGAGCCGAGATTGTGCCACTGCACTCCAGGCAGGTGACAAAGTGAGATTCTGTCTCTAAATAAATAAATAAATAAAATCTATAGCATAGAATACAATATATAACCAAGAATTTCAGGTGATAAGCCAACAAAGAAGATAGAATTAAATGATAAAATATACTCAACTCATTCAAAGGAAGGTAGAAAAACAGGATAGTTGATACAAGTAGGAATGGAAAGATGATAAATTTAAAATGAACCATAAGAGCAATCACATTAAATGTAAATGGTCTAAACATCCCAATTTTTTAGAGATTGTCAGATACCATAGAAAAGCAATACTGAATTATGTTTCCTAGGAGGAATACACTTAGACTCAAAATAAAGGGATGGAGAAATATTTACCAAGCAAATGGAAAGAAAAAAAAAGCAGGGGTTGCAATCCTAATCTCTGAGAAAACAGACTTTAAACCAACAAAGATCAGAAAAGACAAAGAAGGGTATTACATAATAGTAAAGGGATCAATGCAACAAGAAGAACTAACTATCCTGAATATATATGCACCCAATACAGGAACACCCAGATACATAAAGCAAGTTCTTGGAGACCTACAGAGAGACTTAGACTCTCACACAATAATAGTGGGATACTTTAACACCCCACTGCCAAAATTAGACAGATCAATGAGACAGAAAATTAACAAAGATATTCAGGACTTGAACTCAGCTCTGGATCAAGTGGAACTAATTGACACATACAGAACTCTCCAACCCCAACGCAAATCAACAGAATATAAATTCTTCTTAACACCACATAGAACTTTTTCTAAAATTGACCACATAATTGGAAGTAAAACACTCCTCAGCAATTGTTAAAGAACAGAAATCATAACAACCGTCTCTCAGACCACAGTGCAATCAAATTAGACTCAGGTTTAAGAAATTCACTCAAAACCACACAACTACATGGAAACTGAACAATCTGCTCCTGAGTGACTACTGAGTAAATAATGAAATTAAAACAAAAATAAATAAGTTATTTGAAAACAATGAGAAAAAAGACACAGCATACCAGAATCTCTGGGACACAGCTAACGCAATGTTTAGAGGGAAATTTATATCACTGAATGCCCACATGAGAAAATGGGAAAGATCTAAAATTGACACCCTAATATTACAATTGAAAGAACTAGAGAAGGAAGAGCAAACAAATGTAAAAGGGAGCAGAATACAAGAAAAAACAAAGATCAGAGCATAACTGAAGGAGACAGAGAGAGGAAAAATACTTCAGAAAAAAATCAATGAATCCAGGAGCTGTTTTTTTTTTTAAAGATTAACAAAATAAATAGACTGCTAGCCAGACTAATAAAGAAGAGAGAAGAATCAAATAGACACAATAAAAAATGTAAAGAGGATATCACCAATGATCCCACAGAAATACAAACTAGCATCAGATAATACTATAAACACCTCTACGCAAATAAACCAGGAAATCTAGAAGAAATGGATAAATTCCTGGACACGTACACCCTCCCAAGACTGAACCAGGAAGAAGTTGAATTCCTGAAGAGACCAATAACAAATTCTGAAGTTGAAGCAGTATTTGATAGTTTACCAACCAAAAAAAGCCCGGGACCAGACAGATTCACAGCCAAATTATACCAGTGGTACAAATAGGAGCTGGTACCACTCCTTCTGAAAATATTCCAAACAACAGAAAAATAGGAACTTCTCCCTAACACATTTTATGAAGCCAGCATCATCCTGATACCAAAAACTGGCAGAGACACAACAAAGAGAAGAAAATTTCAGGCCAATATCCCTGATGAACATCGATGCAAAAATCCTCAATAAAATACTGGCAAACTGAATCCAGCAGCACATCGAAAAATTTATCCACCAAGATCAAGTCAGCTTCATCCCTCCGATGCAAGACTAGTTCAACATATGCAGATCAATAAACATGAACTAACACATAAACAGAACCATTGACAAAAAAACATGATTATCTCAGTAGATGCAGAAAAGGCCTTTGATAAAATTCAACACCCCTTCATGCTAAAAACACTCAATAAACTAGGTATTGACAGAACATATCTCAAAATAATAAGAGCTATTTATAACAAACCCATAGCCAATATCATACTGAATGGGTAAAAGCTCTATGCATTCCCTTTGAAAACTGGCACAAGACAAGGATGCTCTCTCTCACCACTCGTATTCAACATAGTATTGGAAGTTCTGGCTAGGGCAATCAGGCAAGAGAAAGAAATAAAGCACATTCAAATAAAACAAGAGGAAATCAAATTGACTCTTTGCAGATGACATGATTGTATACTTGCAAAACCCCATCATCTCAGCCCCAAAACTCCTGAAGCTGATAAGCAACTTCAGCAAAGTCTCAGACTATAAAATCAATGTGCAAAATTCAAAGCATTTGTATACACCAGTAATAGACAAATAGAGAGCCACATCATAAGTGAACTCCCATTCATAATTGCTATAAAAAGAATAAAATCCCTAGGAATACAACTTACAAGAGACGTAAAGAACCTCTTCAAGGACAACTATAAACTACTGCTCAAGGAAATAAGAGAGGACACAAACAAATGGAAAACTGTCCATATTCATGGATAGGAACAATCAATATTGTGAAAATGGCCATACTGCCCGAAGTAATTTGTAGATTCATTGCTATTCCCATCAAGCTACCATCAACTTTCTTCACAGAATTAGAATAAAAACTACTTTAAATTTTATATGGAACCAAAAAAGGGCCCATGTAGCCAAGATAATTCTAATCAAAAGGAACAAAGCAGGAGGCATCACGCTACCTGACTTCAATCTATACTACAAGGCTATAGTAATCAAAACAGCATGATACTGGTACCAAAACGGAGATATAGACCAACAGAACAGAACAGAGGCCTCAGAAATAACACCCTACATGTACAACCATCTGATCTTTGGAAAACCTGACAAAAACAAGCAATCAGAAAAAGATTCACTGTTTGATAAATGGCGTGGGGAAAACTGGCTAGCCATCTGCAGAAAACTGACATTGGACCCCTTCCTTACACCTTATACAATAATTAACTCAAGATGGATTACAGACTTAAACATAAGACCTAAAACTATAAAAACCTAGAAGAAACCCTAGGCAATATCATTCAGGACATAGTCATGGGCAAAGACTTCATAACTAAAACAGGAAAAGCAATGGCAACAAAAGCCAAAATTGACAAATGTGACCTAATCGAAGAGCTTCTAAACAGCAAAAGAAACTATCAGAGTGAGCAGGCAACTTACAGAATGAGAGAACTCACTATCAGGAGAACAGCAGCATGAGGGTAACTGCCTCCATGATTCAATTACCTCCTACCAGCATTATGGGAACTACAGTCCAAGATGAGATTTGGGTGGGGACACAGACAAACCACATCACTTATTTTATGTTGAATATACCTCATTAAAGCTGTTTTAAGCATTCAAAATTACAGAAACAAAAAAAAAATAATTGTCACATCTTCTGACTTCAGCAGGTTCAAAAAACAAGCAAATTATAGCAAAAATAAAGTGGCTCAGATACCCTTGGAATCTTCTCCAAGTCCTTCCATGCATTTCTCACAACCTCTACCAGTAGGCTTATTGGAAATTACCCATGACCAGTTAACACACAGAGAAAGAAAACTGTAAGTTATCTTTATTGCTAGATTGGTACAACAAACCATACCAGCTGGGAGTAAATTGCTGCTACATTATAGAGACATTAAGAGAAGTCTTGAAAGATATTAACAAAGAAAATGTATAGATTCACTGTGGATCACCAATAGTGGCTAATCATAAAAAAGGGAGATTAGTGAAAAAGCACATGAGGTAAAAATACTCACATGCCAGACACTGGTTTATTAGCAGGCATCCACTGTGAGCTCAGTAATCTGGTAGACAAGACGTCTTTTCTTGTATATGTCATTGTGACTCCCTTTCCAGCAAAGTTCAAAGGGCAAAGTGCAACATGGCCATGACAATAGTATTTGAATGTATTTATAGGTTCCACTTGTCCAGGCTGCCTAAGGCTGAATCCAACTCTGATTTCTATGTGGTGCCATCCTCTGGGAGGGCCAGATAGCCATCCTGTAGAAAAAGCAGGGATTTTCCAAATAGAAATGGACTCTGGGTATGTGTTTACCCATCCATCCCCATAGCACTTCTGCCAGTGCCACTCATGTTGACTTAAATAATGCTGTAGCCATTGTCAAGCATTATACACAACAACTTCCAACCAGGAAAGATATTTAACAGCAGAGAACAGAGACATTGGGCTCATTCTGATAGAATTCTCTGGTCTTAGCACGTCACCAATCTTCCCAAAGCAGCTGGCTTAGAAGAGCTACATAAGACTTAGTCATAAGACTAGCTGAAGAACAGAGGCCAAAATTCATGCTCCAGGACCCTAAGGATATATTTTCCTAAATAACTCACTTAAGGAGTGTTTTCCATCCTTGAAGACGGGGGTTGGTGTATTTCTAGGCATAGTACTAAAGTAAAAAATAACTCCATCAAGAAAACTTATAGTTTAGTTGTATTAGAAGCTGAATCTCTAACCTGAGCATTGGATATTCCTAATGCTGCTAAATTGGTAGGCAAGTTATTCATTGCACTATACCAAGAGGCATTGGACTGCAGCCCCACAATAGGAGAAAAGAAAACCTATATCTGCAACTCACATATATTTATCGAGGTATTTCTTAATACTCCTAAATCATAAGTCCTGGTTGATTGGAAATCCCAGCAATCTAATAAAGATTAAATCACCAAAAATTTAGATAACGAGAGAATAAATATTTGTGTCACTCATCATGTAAAGACCACTACCTGGTTATGGATGAAGCTAAGGAGAATGTGAAATGGGTTCCAGAAGAAGGAACTTAGGCCTCAGAACCTGCTAATGAATTACCTATGTTTTACCTTAACTTATTTTTTTGTCCATAGTTTCCTTCCCTTTATCCCTAACTGCCTGATATGAAGAGTATTAGTGGCCAACAGCTTAGATTTTGGCTAGGGATATAGCTGAATTATCAAGAGTTAATGACGATAAACTTGCTAATAAATTTCTGTGTCCCTTATGTGGGAGACATGCATTTTTAAAATTTGAACAAAGACCACAAGTGGATTTCAAAGGGATAAAGAGGTGAACTGTGCCAAATATGCTTTCTTTGTCCCTTCAGATTGAAGATCTACACTTCTCCTCCCTGGTCTACATCCTCGATAACACCAATGAACTCCCTTAGCCTCCAGTTGCTGGGATACGGTCAATGGCAGGCACCAGCTAAAGATGAGAAAACAGAAGTAGGGTATCATTGGGACATTTATTCCTTCAGTTTCCTCTCTGCCAGGCCATGATTGATATTAGAATTGAGGAAAATGAAGAACACAAAGTATGAAAAGCATTCAGAAGCAGACAGTTACAATAAAAGGGTACTTTCTTTTTTTCCTCTTTATAAGAAAGGCATTTCTTTTTGTATAAACCAATTGTATTATTCAGGATCCTAAGGAAAAACATATGGCCCACTCAAAAGTGTTTAACTGAAGCTTAATGGAAACGACTATTTACAGAGATGTGAGAAGAAATCAGAAAACCAGTAAAGGATATGGAAGCATCCAGATATTGGCAACAATGAGAAGCCCATTAGTACCCCTAGGACTGAAGGAGAGGGCATTATATAATCAGCACTGAGTTTATGAGAGCTGATTCCATGGAAGGGGGAAAGCCATTAGGAGCTGTGGTGGAACAGATCATGGAGGCAGATGCGGCATGGGGAGAACAGAAACTGAATATCCGAACCTCTCTCTCTCTCCCCTTTTTATTTCTTGCTGCGCCTCCCATTGGCCAGATAAAACTAGAAGCCAAAGAGCTAAGGAATCAAGTAATACTAGAATTCCTGGCCAGAGAGCATTGCAGAGACTATCAGAGAAGAGAACTCTGATAAGTACATGGTGAGGATGGGGACCGGGTTGGGGTGAAGATGAGAGCAAATAGATGAAAACTGGCATGACAAGAATTTTTTTTTCAACTGATATGTTAATAAGCAAAATCAGAAACAAAAGACTGAATGGAAGTGCATTGAGAAAATTTGCATTTTTCAAATAATGTTTTGAGTCAAAAAATAATTGTAAAAACAAGGATATTTTTTAAATGTTCTTGGATTCAATATAATTACAACAGTTCCAAGAAGCTGGATTGAGTAGCATAGCATTGACTTTTGCTTCCTCTTGATCTTGTAGTACAAGTTATCTCTTAAGGAACAGAACAATGAATACTATTGCAGATTCCTTTGAATCTCTGTTGTGACATCTTTGAAAAAATTAACTACTATAAATAGCCTCATTTCTGTTAAATATTATAATATAAAATGTTAATGGAAGAACAATAAATCAACCAAACATCTGCTTCGCCATTATTCATTGTAACAATCTTATGATGTAGCCAACTGGGAAAAAAAATGCAATTTTCCTAAAGTGCCTCTTTGAATTATTCAAAGTTTCTGTTGTAGCTAATTAATTTAGAGCATATTATGAAAATGAAGCAATGAAAATAAACCAAATACTGAGCAAAAATAGCAGTACAGATGCTAGTAGTATTCTATTTTCTGTGATACTGTGCTTTATAAATTGGCCCCAGACAAGTAGAAATTAATGAAGTAAATTGATATTATTTCAATGAGTTTTATGTATAGTCAAATAAATATTAGCAAAAATGAGTTGATATATATTCAGTTTAATACTCTAGATGAAGAGCTATATAATTTATTTGGAGAACAGGTATTTGTCAGAATAAAAACTGGAGTGAAGTGAATTTGTATTCAATACACCGTCATTTGAAATTCCTTTTTTTCATTCATCTTTTACTTGCAAGAGGTAACCTTGTTACTTCTCTTGGTAACATCTTCAGAAAGGAAATTTTGAGGAATAGCAATGTCTGAACATAAGAAATTTAAAACAAGATTTTATATTCTAAAAATCATGTCCACTAAATTACTGAACTGTCCTTCCTCAGGTTAGAGCCACATGCTCCTTCCTTGTAGTTACCTTCTCCGTTTAAGGCAATATTCCGCTCAGTCTCTGATTTAATAAAAATGGAGACGTCGAAAACAGAATTCTAATTCCATCTCTATCATTGATATATTACATGACCTTGGGCAATCTCTCAAACCTCATTTCCTTCATCTGAAAAAATGATATTCTCAACTCCATAGTAGCTAACTTTATAGTCTTGTTCAAAGGAATAACTAGCAATGTCTGCCAGGTATATTGAAAATACTAAGTGCTAGATACATATTTAATTACAAGATGGAATCTTTATGATAGTAAGGATCTGCTGCAAACAAATAAAGCAAAATAAATCATGCACTGGAATGCAGGATCAGCACAATTGGATATTTTTATTCTTTGGTAAGAAATTTATAAGTAAACTTAAAAAAGATACCTTAAAAATAAAACAGGTACCTTATAATGATACCTATTGCAAAAACAAACCAACTAGGTCAGGTTTGCAATGGAATTTTTTAAGACAATAAACTACATGCCCCGATGTGGTTTATGTTGAGGCAAAAATTTTGCTATTTTGTGCAGAATTGCAGAACGCTTATTTGTGCCACTTCAAATAAACCTACTGTAGACCAAGAAACCATATACCAGCAAAATAATCGGATGTGATATGCAGAGTTTCTCCCTTCACCTCTGTGGTACTCAGAGGGGTGAATGGAGAAAATAAAAATGAATTATACTTCACAAAAGATGAGAGTAACATTTCCTAAGTAAAGAAATAAAGTAATATTTCCTAAATAAAAAACAGCATGGGAATGTCTGTATATTAGCATTGTAGCACTTGGTGCATGTGGCAGACTGTCCATCCCACTGGCGCATGAAAGGTCTGCACCTCTCAATATTAACCCTCTTGTGTTGTCAGTTCCCTCCTACACTGAATCCAAGCCAATGAAGCATTAGCACAAGTGATGCAAGGAGAGCCTTGATACACACTAGCACTTACAGCTCTTCTACTTGGAACTCTTAGAAGTCAGCCACTATGCTTAAAGAAATCCAAGCTATTCTGTAGAAGAGAGGCCATAAGAAGATATCCTACAACATAAGACAACACAGATGGAAGAGGGCTGAGGGCTCCAGCTGAATTCCCAGATTAATGCGTAACCTGTGCCAACACCCCACAAGACAAAGGAATCTAGCAGTTAACCCCCCATATTTTCTGAATTTATAAATAAGTTATTTTAAGCCTCTAATATTTGGAGTGATATGTTACACAGCAATAATTAATACCACCTATTCATTTTCAGTTTTTTTTTTCTTTTTTGAGACAGAGTCTTGCTCTGTTGCCCAGGCTGGAGCACAGTGACATTCTGCCTCAACTTCTCAAGTAGCTGGGACTACAGGCATGCACCACCACTCCTGACCTTGTGATCTCCCCATCTCGGCCTCCCAAAGTGCTAGGATTACAGGCATGAGCCACTGCACCCGCCCCATTTTCAGCTCTTTTTGTGAGAGCTTCATAAAAAGTTACCCCAATGAAGTGAATTATTGTATGTTGCTTTGGTATCCATTTCAAACAAAAGTTTAAGTTTCTCATATTAGAAGCAGGGCTCAGGCACCCTTAATAAAGTTTTCAGTTCTATACCACACTCAAGGGGCTCAAGCCATTGGCCAGAAATGAGAACTCAGAAGCATCTCTCTACCTAACAGCCTGGGCTCCCTCGTCTGTGAACTTTAAGTGGCTCAAACCTCAAATCCCATTCAAATATATATAAATATTAATATATATATATACTGATAGTTGCCAACTTTTCTCTCTCTCTCTCTCTCTCTCTCTCTCTCTCTCTCTCTCTCTCTCTGTCTCTCTCTGGCTGCCTCACTCTTCATTACTGCCTTACCTGACTTGGGCACAGAAGACTGCTCACCTGTCTCACTGTGAGGTGTCTGCTCAGAATGTACAAGGAAAAATCCATGAACTTGTTTTCTATTGTGAAGTACTAAATTTGCAACATCTGAAGAATCAGGGGCTACTCCAGGCTGAGTTTCCCCGGGATCCTGGGGCATTAATGGAGGGCTGGAGGAGAGCTGCAAGATCAGGTTCCCAGCCCCAGCGCATAATGAGATTGAGATGAACCACACGTGGGTCAGTTAAGAGCTGCAAGTGCATCTGCCAGTACAAACATATTTCCCACATGAGGGAACCCCTGGGGTCATGGGTCCACCAGTTAGGCAGGAGGCTATCCCCCAGGTAAAAGAAGCATCCTGTGAAAGGTATCCGGTAATATCTATATCCAGCTGCCCTTCAGTTCCCACTGGGAGGGTTGCTAGGAATACCGTTATTGGAACCCCAGTTTAGCTGGAGGCTCCCCAAACACCAAAGCACTAGGATTCTCCAGGCTTCCCTCCCTACACTTTGATCTTAGATACTCCTCAAGTGTTCTTTCCTGTGGTTTTCTTATGCATCGTGGTTCATCTATTAAGAGTAGGCATGAGGAGTACCTATAGGGGATAACACAAATTTAGGGGATCATATTAGATTCAGCTGGAGGATTTTTTCATCAATACTCCAAGAAATTTGGTTCACTGTTCTTTCTCTTATATCTTAATATGGTTTGGATCTGTTTCCGTATCCAAATCTCATGCCAAATTGTAATCTCCAATGTGGGAGGTTGGGCCTGGTGGGAAGTGACTGGATCATGGGGGCGGATTTCCCACTTAGGGGCTGCTCTCCTGATAGAGTTCTCACAAGATATGGTTATTCAAAAGTGTGTGATACCTTCCACTCTCTCTTCCTCCTGCTACAGCCATTTAAGATGTACCTGCTTCCCCTTCACCTTCCACCATGATTGAAAGTTTTCTGAGGTGTCCTCCCCAGAAGCTGCTATGCTTCCTGTACAGCCTGCTGTACTGTGTGCTGATTAAACCACTTTTCTTTTTTTAAATAAATTACCCTGTCTCAGATGTTTCTGTATAACAGTGTGAGAATGGACTAATACACATCCCATCTATTTACATGGGATTATTTTCTTAGAAAGACACTTGCCTTGATAATAATAAGTGTTATTTCCCTGCATCAGTCTGTTTTCATGCTGCCAATAAAGACATACCTGCGACTGAGTAATTTATAAAGAAAAAGAGGTTTAATAGATTCACAGTTCCACATGACTGGGGAGGCCTCGAAATCATAGCAGAAGGCAAGAGAGGACTTGCGCAGGGAAATTCCCACTTATAAAACCATCATATCGGCCAGGCGTGGTGGCTCACACCTGTAATCCCAGTACTTCGGGAGGCCGAAGCAGGTGGATCACCTGAGGTCAGGAGTTCGAGACCAGCCTGGCCAACACAGTGAAACTCTGTCTCTACTAAAAATACCAAAAATTAGCAGGAAGTAGTAGAAGGTGCCTGTAATCCCAGCTACTCAGGAGGCTGAGACAGGGGAATCACTTCAACCTGGGAAGCGGAGGTTGCAGTAAGCCAAGATCCTGCCATTGCAGTCCAGCCTGGGCAACAAGAGAGAAACTCCATCTCAAAAAAAACAAAAAAACAAAAAAACACGTCTCTTGAGACTTACTCACTATTACAGGACCCACAAAGATTCACCCCCATGATTCCATTACCCCTCACCGGGCCCCTACCATGACATGTGGAAATTATGGGAGCTACGACTCAAGATGAGATTTCGGTGGGTTCACAGCTAAACCATATCACCCCTTAAGTACCTAGTAACAGAAATAAAAACTGGAAAAAAATGTTCTAGCCCCTTTGATTGAATAGTTTCTTGGTTCTTGATCTTATACTCTATCAGGACATCACTTACAGACTCTGCACACTTAGTCATATCATCAGAATTGAAGAAATAGGCACCTTCCCCCAGCCTCAGCCAGCACCTTTCTATAGGAAGTAAATAATACAACAAAACGTAAACAAAAATAGGTCATTTGCATAATCTTAAAGTCACCTCATTGATATACTTGCTTAACGATTTTTTTTATTTCTAGACCATTATGAACCAAGACTGGCTGCAGCTGTCATTGTACCTGATACACAGCTATGCAATATAAATAAGAACTTTTAAAAGATTTCCAAGGTAAAGGCAAGGGGCTTGGAAAATTTTCAATTTAGATGTCTCAACCTAATTTAAGATTGAAATGCCAAACAGAGAGTTGGTCATTTGGCAAACACATAAAAAGCAGATAATAAAATGATGTTTTTAGTTAGCAGATGTGCAATGTTAATATAGAGATTATGTCATTTTATCAAATTCCATTATTACAGTGGTCATATGTTTATTGTAATAAACTGTCATCAAAGTTTTCACCAGACTCAGCTGAATTTTTTTTCAGCTTTTTCCGAGTTGTCAAATATTGAATGTGACTCTGAATTTATTTGGCCAGAAAGGGGGAAATAAAGAGAAAGAAGAGAAGCTGGGAGTTTGAAGTGTTTATTTTAAGAATCATTCATATTAGTTCTTTAACCCATCAGTTAACCATATCAACACACTTAATATCTTCCATTTACTTAGTTAAAATGTAAATTTTGCTTATGTTAACTTGAAAAGATGATATGGAGTCCAGAAAACATTCAGATTATAATGCTTTTTAAACAGAATCTGGCAATTTCAAAAGAAAACAAGATGCTAGGTACATGCCACAGTACCTTGCTAAAGAACATCCCTGTTAGTCTAATCTAATTATGTTGAAGGTGGACTGGCTTAGAAGATTGAGCAAAGGAAATAATATTTACATTATCTTCATTTTAGTAAGATATTTCATTTTGTCATACAATATTATATGTCATATGATTCATATAATTAATGAGGAAAATCTGGTTTGGATATCATAAACCTATTAGGGTGATGCATAACTGGCTGGTGAATAATAGTCACACATTCTTTTTCAGCATTGATTAGAGATGAGAAAGTTAAATACTAGCATTTTTCAAAAGCTGATGTTGAATGCTTGGTTGAATTTATCTCTCTTATCCAAGATCTAGAGCATATTTTCAAACAAATTCAGAATTCTCCATAAATGGATAAATTAGGCTTAATGTTGATAATAATTTTAAGTTTTACCTGAGAGAAATTCAGACAAAGGAGAAATTAATAGACACAGTTTAGCTCTGTGTCCCCATCCGAATCTCATGTCGAATTATTATCTTCATTGTTGAAGGAGGGGCCTGGTGGGAGGTGATTGGATCATGGGGGCAGATTTCTCCCTTACTGTTCTCATGGTAGTGAGTTCTCATGATAGTGAGTTCTCATGAGATCTGCTTGTTTGAAAGTGTGTAGCACCTCCTTCTTCTCTCTCTCTATCCTGCTCTAACATGTGTAGACATGCTGGCTTCCCCTTCACCTTCCTCCATGATTGTAAGTTTCCTGAGACCTCCCAGCCATGCTTTCTATATATCTTGCAGAACTATTGAGTCTAAACCTCTTTTCTTCATAAATTACCCCTCTCAGGTAGTTCTTTATGTCCCAGACATTTTATGCTTTTTTCTCTGTCCATCCCTTTTTTGTTGTTTTCACCAGAATTTTTTATCTTTGGTTTTCTGTCTTTTCTTTGCAAATCACAATTTTTTGGGCAAGCTTTTTCATTTCTGTGCTATCCACTCTTTTATATTTTATCTGTACCTTCAGTCCAACTTTTTCTCTATCAGCTGTCTACTGAACACAATCACCAGAACATGTTGTTTACTTGAAATCAGTACATCAGATATGAGCTAATAATAAAAAAGTCATTCTCAGTGGTGTTAAAATATTCTTGAATACTTCAATTACATGAAAAGTTTCTTGATTTACACAACATGCCTAATAATAAGGGAATACCAGATAACTTTTATGCAAAAATTATATAAAATTTCAGGGAAATGATGGCCTTGAATTCTTTTAGATGTATTATTAGTTATTCCTCATAGTGTATCTGTGTGGGTTTCTTATTAGGTAAATGTAAGAAATGAATATTATAGATTCCATTGGGAGTTCTGTTCTTTAGAGAAGAGTGATTACAGAGCTCTTCTCTAAAGAACAATATATTCAACAGCTTTTTTTTTTTGAAAGAAAGGAAAAGAGAGGAAAGAAAGTGAGAGTGAAAGAAAGAAAAAAAAAAGAATGTACGAGAGAAAGAAAGAGGAAGAAAAAGAGGGAGAGAGAACAGGATTCTTGTTCTACTGCCCAGGCTAGA
>CAUYLG010046754.1:0-70302 GCA_963573385.1 Cacajao melanocephalus | reverse complement strand
ACGTCTGGCTTGTTGGTGATGAAGTTTTTTCTGTTAGTTTTCCTTTGGCGGACGCCCCTTCCCCACAGAGCTTGGTCTTCCCGGGTTCAGCTGTGCTTACTGTGAAACTCTCGGTCCTCAGCGCTTCCAATTGCTGTTCTTCTTGCGGTGGTGGGAGCAGCCGAGCTGACTCAAAGGGCGCTCAGTCGCATATACTCTGCACTGAGAAGTGCTGCGCCTCGCCGGGGCGCAGGTAAAACAGCTGCGCCGGCCAAAAGAGTCCCACTGATGACCCTTGTGGCTCCTCCGCCGGGAATTTCCCAGTTTCTGTTCCACAGAAATTCGTCTGAAATTGCGGTGTCCACTAGCTCTCTGTGCTATCACTGGGAGCTAAAATCCCGAGCTGTTGTTAATAGGCCATCTTGGATCTCTCCAGGGCTAAATATTTTATAAAACATTGTTTAAGTCTTTTATATGTTTGTTAACTTCTTGTTATTTGAGGCATATGTTATTGAAAGTAGAATATTGGAGGCAATTTTTTGAATTGCCTATTTTTATCATTACTTAATTAAATTTAAACAGTTTTGTTTCAAGCATTTTGGGACTCTGCTCTTAGGTACATACATTTATAATTATGTGGTCTTTTGGATGGATTGATGCTTTTAATAATAAAACTGTCTGTCTTTATCTTTAATAACACTGATTTGGTCTTAAATTCTATTTTGTCTAATATTAATAGAGACATATAATCTCTGGTTCAATTATTGTTTGCCTGCTATAACTTTCCCATTCTTCTTTTACACTCATCAAATGTGTATGTTTGAATCTAAGGTGTGTCTTTTATAGACAGCATATAAATCATCTTTTTTTCTACCTTTTCTGACATTCTCTGTCTTAGTTTGAAGTCTGTAGTTTATTTACAGTTACCATAATTACTTATAACTAATATTTATGTCTGCCATTTTACTCTTTTAGTTTTCCATTACTACCTCATTTGTGTTATTTTGTAGACTAATATCTTAATTTCCTTATTAATTTTTTATTTTAAAAAAATTGTCTTGGTAGTTGCCCTATTTATTAAAATTAACATCTTCATTTAAAATATTCTGGTTTGGACCAATGCAAACTTAATTTCAATAGTGTACTAAATAGCTTCAATATAACACTGTTATCTTCCCCCTACTTGTTTTCTGTTGTCATTAGACAGACTAAATTCTTATACTTTATAAGATCATCAACATATTATAATTATTGCCTTATGCCGTTATTTTTTTGAATCAGATAAGATAAAAATAATTTGCACACAAATATACATCCAGAATGTCCTTTATATCTACCTATGTAGTTACCTTTGACATTGTTCTTTATTTCTGAGTGTCAGATTTGTGCTATTTTCTAGTGTTTTTTCAGTGTTACCTGAGGGATGCCTTTCAGTATGTCTGACAAAGCAGGTCTGCTAGTGACAGATTCTCACATTTTTTGTTTATTTAGCATGTCTTAATTTCTTTCTTGTTTTTGAGCGACACTTTTGTTGTATGTAAAATTAAAATTCTTTATTTCTAGTGTTTTGGATTTTTTTCTTTCCTCTTCATTAGGCTGTTGAAATGTCATCGCCTTGCCTCCTGGCTTCTGTGTATTCTGATGAGAAATAAGCTGCTAATCTCCCTAGGCTCTCTTGTATATGATGAGTTATTTTGTTTCTTCTTCCTGTTCTCAAAATTCTCCGTCTTTGGCTTTGACACATTGACTATGGTGTATCTTTGTGTGGACCTCTCTGAGTTATCTCACTTGAGGTCCATGGAGCTCTTGGATATTTACATTAATGTTTTTCATTAAATTCATCAACTTTTCAAAAATTATTTATTCAAGTATCTTTTCTGCTGCTTTCTCTTTTTCCTCACTTTTTTATATTTCCATGATTTATATGTTGTTGTCTTTGAGGCAATTCCAAAGGTTTGATGCTCTGCTCATTTGTTTTTTATTCTTTTTTCTCTGTTCTTTGTCTTACATAATATCTACGAACTATCTTAAGTTCACCATTCTTTTCTCTGCTAGTTCAAAACTACAATTGAGCCACTGTAGTAAATTTTTCATTTCAGTCTTTGTACTTTTTGAATCTAGAATTTCCATATTTTATTTTTGCTTTGTAATTTATCTCTCTTTATTCATATTATCTATTTGGCAAGACATTGTTCTTATACTTTCCTTTAATTCGAGACATAGTTTTCTTTAGTTATTTAAAAAAACTATTTATAATAACTTATTTAAAGGCTGTCCAGTAAGTACAATGTAGGCTTCCTTGGGAACAGTGTATATTGTCTGACTTTCTGTGTATGGGGGGCATGCTATAATATTTTATTTAAAGTTTTATATTTTTGTTAAATATTGGACATTGTCATTAATATGATGAAGTAAATCTAAGAATTAGATTCCCCTCCCTGGTCTCCAGGGTTTGTTATTGTTGCTGTCAATGAAATAATTATCATCTGAGGTGTGGTTGTAGAAATAGGGTGGCACTTCAAAACATAGGGCTGAAATTCACTGTATGTGCACCATTTGTGTAGTTCTCTGCTAGGTCTTGGAAACATAAATAGGACAAATTTATCTGGGAATATAATGATCTAGTAAGTGGACAGGTTTAAGAATGATTGTTAATCAGTCTGTTGTGGTATGTATCACCTTGTGAGACAATGGATGACCATGGTGTTTCAGATGCAGCCATCTCTATTTCTGTCCATAGAAGCATAGGTCCTGAGAGTTAAGGAAGCCTCTGCAATGACATTATTCCCTAAGGAAAAACTGGATTTACTGCGTGTACAAGAAACAAGGTATAATCAGGATATTCAAGATAGCAGAAAACCATATACGTGGAACCATAAAGGTAGAAGTGGCCAAGAGGTCACATGGAAAGAACTGAGGTTGGAAAAGGTAGAATTCACAATTTGGATTATTGCCTTGATATACTTTATGTAAAACTAAAATTCATTGGAATCCTTGTTTTATCAATGGGGAAGTTGAAGCAGTAAATTGGACCAGTGACTGTCTGTTCCTTATGTAAAACAGATATTTTTTGAAAATTAAGTGTACTAAAGACACTTTAGGTCTACGTCACCAATATAAAATTCCCACATAAATTGGGGAAGATGGCAGCTCATTTGACCTGCATATTTTCACTTTCCTTTTTCATTGTTTTCTGATGATAGAAAAAGAAATGGCAGAGTGACATAACATTTGAGAATGTAAATGACAAGTATAAGCAAGACAGAAAAGAGGCAGGGGAAATTGAAACCTTTCAGTCTCAGGTTATAACAATGTTAATGAAATGATATTACAGAGATACAGAGATATGTTTAGAAAACTGAGTGGGAGTTTCTGACCCCTACATTGCATATTAAAGCTCTATACCTATGTTTAGTAAATATATAGGGAACAGAAACAGCCAAAACCCAAAAAATTGTTAAAGGCTATTGTATTACATATGAAAATTATTGTATTTATAATTGGCTTATTTTGTGCTGACAAGATTATTTATTATAAGATAGGTTTCCAGTAAAAAAAAGATCAATGGGCTCAGTAAGAAAGTTAAACATAAGAAAAGCAATTATTTTTTCTTTGCATTAACGGTCTATAACTCCCAGCTATTCATGGAGTAGGGGAAGAAGTCCCACAGAAACACTGTTTTAGGTCTGAAGAGTGTGTTTGCATTTGTGGGTGACCTCAGGAAATCGTTACCTTTCTCACAGACTTTTACCCCCTAATACCTATCTCTTAAGTACTGGAATCTATCATCTCAGGCAAGTATATACACCTCAGCAAAAGACTCTATGTCCCCTCAGACTTAGACTGGATAGCAAGTCACTCTGACAACACAGAAAGTGAGAGCTGTACTGCAATCCTGAAGATAAGGTGAGAAGGAAGAATTGCCGTTTCACAAAAAGTAAATAATGTGGAGAAAGGACAATGATACATGAACTTTCACACCATGTTCAATCTCTAAGATCAATGGAATTTTAGTTGTTATTGCAAGGTAAAAAGTGTGTTTTTTTTAATGTTAAAGTAAATATAGGTTAGAGCCCAATTGTTCATGAATCTTAAGTCCAATAATTCTAGGTAAGAACTTTATTCTGGAAGTAAAAGGAGTCCCTGAGAATTTTTTTTAAGAGGAAGGATAATAATAGATAAAAAGCAAAAGACATGTCCAGACACAATTGCTCATTTATGTAATTCCAGTAATCTGGGTGGCTGAAGTGGGAGGATTGAGACCAGGCTGAGTAACTGAGCAACATAGTGAGTCCCCATCTCTACATTTCTACAAACAAACAAACAAACAAAAAAGTAGCCGTCTGTGGTGGTGTGCACCTGTGTTCTCAACTACTCGAGAGGCTGAGGTGAGAAGATTGCTTGAGTCCAGAGAGTTCCAGGCTGCAGTTGGCTGTGATTGCACCACTGCACTCCAGCCTGGATGACAGAGTAAGATGCTGTCTCAAAACACAAAATAAAACAAACGAACAAACAAAAAACAACCTGTTTGACTTCTTTTCTATAAAAGAAAAATGTCTGAAGGGTCAAGAAAACAAAAATAAACAATGAACAGAAACAAAAATCTGTATCTAATATTTTAAACTAAGCATTTTTAGTGACCTTAAAGCGTCCTTTTGTTTATATTTTATTAGTTAAAAAGTGGGAGGGAAAAAAAGAAAGGAAGGAAAAGGTGAGAAAGTAAAAGAAGAAGAAAGGAAAGAAGAAGGAAGGAGGGGAGGAAGGAAGGAAGGAAGGAAGGAAGGAAGGAAGGAAGGAAGGAAGAAAGGAAGGGAAAGGAAAAGTCATTGAATTCTATCAGAATACAGAGAATTCACAAAAGGAAAAAGTTGTTAGAAGAAAAGCAATTTCATTTTTTTTCCTTTATTTCAGCAGCATTTTTTCTTAGAGATGTTGCAGAATAATATAATGGGATGACTTAGGGTCGAAATACTGATTGGAATTTTATTCTTGTTTTCTTATTTATATATTATAAATTCATTAAAATCTGAATCTAGGAAAATTTCTATGCTTTCATTATCCACCCCACCACCCATACACACATACACATCACACACCAATTTGACTTTTAAAAGCCTTATGTAAAATGATTTACTGAATAAATAAATTCAGAGGTTAAGAAAGAAAACCTGGCATAAAATCAAAATAAGATTAACATTTAATGAATACAACAGAATATTGTTGTTTATTGCCTATCTGCCTCACAATACTGTAGGTCTGTAGACAGCAGCCAATATGGCTCTTTTGTTTAGGGATCTTACCCAGTGTCTAGAACAATGCCTACCATGGAGTAAGATGCCAA
The DNA here is from genome assembly GCA_963573385.1 of Cacajao melanocephalus. Lineage (NCBI taxonomy): Eukaryota > Metazoa > Chordata > Mammalia > Primates > Pitheciidae > Cacajao > Cacajao melanocephalus. Next base: position 64,982 of record CAUYLG010046754.1, on the reverse strand, counting down.
TAAGTACTTGTTAAACTAGTGAATAAATGGATAGGTCAAGAGAACATGTATCTAAATTGCATATCTTTTTGCTCTGTTACTATCTTTAAAAATCAGTGTTATCCACATGTTCTTACTCATAAGCGGGTGTTGAACAATGAGAACACATGGACACAGAAAGGGGAACATCACACTGGGATCTGTCAGGGAGTTGGGGGCTAGGGGAGTGATAGCAGGGGATGGGGCCTAGGGGAGGGATAGCAAGGGGGTGGTCAGCTAGGGAAGAGATAGTAGGGGGGTGGAGGCTAGGGGAAGGATAGCATCAGGAGAAATACCTAATGTAAATGAAGGGGTGATGGATGAAGCAAACCACCATGGCACGTTTATACCTATGTAACAAACCTGCATGTTCTGCACATGTACTCCAGAACTTAAAGTATAATAATAATAAAATAAATCAGTGTTAACAATTTTATAATGTTAAAAAATGTAATACTTTGCTTCAATGTTTAGAAAGCCTGTATTTTATGATTTACTACAAGAAGACAAGGAGACATGGTTAAGGAAAATACTCTCCAACTACACTTAAATTTATTTGATTTGAAGACGATGTGAGTCTTGATTTCTAATTGCCCTCTGACCTTTTATTAAAAAGCCAGCTTTATTGTTACTGATGTAAGCTTGTTGTTTTTCTGCAGCTGGGGAGGAAATTCGGCAAGACAGTGGATTTTCTAATAAAATCAAGACCATTTTCCCTGGAATAAGTCTGTATTTTTAATGGGTCATATATCTAACAGACATGGCAGCATGTGATACCCAAGTGAAATCTTCTTGCAAATCACCATTTGCTGATTCGTGGATGGAAAGCCAATTAGAATACCATAAGTGAAAGACTGAAGGTGGATGGAGGGGTCGAGGGCCTGTCTATGCTGCAGCACATTTTCTAAAGCCCATCTGGAAGGGAGATTAAATTAGGCTCTCTTTAGAGAAAATTAGGGTTCTTTAAGACTCTAAATGTAACTTGATATTAGAATGGAGGTCTAATCTTAAACCCAATTTAGAGAACATTAGCCTGCATCCCTTGAGCCCATGTCTCCAAATGTGAAGCAAAGAATTTTCTGTTAATGAAGGCAAAGGCTTCAAGCAGAGGTCATTTCAAATCTGCAGGCAGAGGACAGAGGGTTCCTTTACTTTCTCCATCAGACAGCTTTTGCTGGTGATATTGTTCCCAGGCTTGCTTGACAGCCATCTGCATGGGGCACTTAAGGACCCTGCAAAGGAAGTGCAAGAGAGAATGGAAATCTCATTACTGAATGATTCTGCACTTTCTCAAGATTTGGAAAATGTCAAGGTGTTTTCTCTTCTTCATAGTGCTGATGTGCTCTTAATTGAGGCAGTGGATAAGAGAAAGGCAAATTCACATACGGAATTGTTCTTGACCACAATGATTGTTCAGGTATTTTGCCTTCTGTTTTCTTTGTGATTAATTGGATGAAGGAAGGATCATGTAGCTTAATAGCATCCAGGGCAAATATTTGCCAGACACAAAAATGGGAATGACAGAACCTTCCCTGATTACAACAATGGTTGTCATATGATTCAATAATTTCATAAGCGAAGTTCAGATAATTAGGATGCAAAGTACAGACATCAGAATGTATAAAACATTCCCATCTAGTTGCATCATGAATTAAAGCATCCTGGAAACTTTTGGAACAAAAGCCATCACATTCAAGAACACAAAATTGTGTTTGAGAGACAGAGGAGATGGAGGGAGGGAAAGACAGAGGGAGGGGGGGAAGAAAAGAGGAAATATCTGGAGAGCAAGGCTGCATGTAAACCCATGAAAGCATTTTGCAAGTCCTAAATTAGTAATAATATTTATTACACATTAACTTTTCTTTAACCAGCCTTGGACATCTAGAAGAATTTTAGTATCTTACTCCCCTGCATTTCAGTGAGATGCTTATAAATTCATTTTGACTTATTATGGATAATATGCATGCCAGGAGGGAATTTATTTTTTAACTGTGGTTGGTCTTCCATTCAAAATTGTATGCCACTCTGATTTTATGGGCCATGAAATATAGTTTCCACAGCCACCTCCTGCATCTCTCAGCCTCACTTACTCTATTGGTCAATTTTTTTTCTTGTTGGACATCAAAGAATACAGTTTTAAACCAAGAATTTACCTTCTCTTAGATATTTAAGGAAAAATAATATTTCTTAAGCCTTTATTCATTGACACTACCTCCCTGTTCTCCATGTATAAAACTACAATTTGTAGAGCATGTACAAAGTGCCAGGGAGCAAGCTGAAAATTTACAAAATTATTTTTTTTTAATGGGCACAGTTCGGGAGCAGTAGTCATCTTACAAAGCAGGAAGAAACAAAGGGTAGAAAAGTTTAAACAAGAGCTTGAAAATGGCAGATATTGGTTCTAATTCAGGTCTAGCTCCTCCTCCTTAATACTGTACCATGTTGCCTCCTCTTACAATAAACTTTTTTCATGTACAGTTACAGACTCTAATTTCTCATCATTCATATATATATATATATTTAAATTTCATAATTCATGGTTACTGGTATTTGAAATCTCCTATTTTCCTCAAAGAATTACTGAGGTAAATTTGTCCATAAATTCATCTTTAGCTGTACAATAGTAGTTGGTGCCAAAATTTTTCCTTATAGCTGAAAATTCACATAACTATCCATTAATTCTCATTATAATTAATGTAAAAATGCGGTGTTACTATTAATGGATGTAATTACATACTGTAGATAACTGTAAACGCTATCATTATACTAATAAAATGTAAAACATTCCCAAAGCAACTAGGAACTTGACAGCAGGTAACAGCATTTTGCCAGTTATTGGAGACTGGCATAAGGCTTGTAATATATTTGAGACCCAGTTCCGTGCCAAACACAGGTGATGTTTTTAAAAGATTAAATATAGTATTAACACAGAGACATAAGAGAGTACACCATGCAGAGATTTACTCAAAATACTCAGGGGAAAAAAAAAGAATCATGATGGGGCAACATAAGGTTAAGTACTCTAGGGTAGGCTGCCAATAGATCCTTCCTTAAATAAGCTAACATCAGAGCTTTTTAAAAATGATTTTGAACCCTAAGTAACTGTAACAGTGTCTGCCTCCTGCTGTGGTATATAAATGCCTTTGTTTAGGGACAACGCTGGTGGCCATACCTCTCCCAACTCCTCTCCTCTTTGATTCTTTGCTTCTTTGGCAAAATCCACCTTCAGATCTGGTACAGCTCATGCATTCACTTGGGTTTCTGCACAAAAACTCCCTCTTCCAAGAGGATACTGGCCTCCCTTGACTACTCTATGTAAACTCTCCTCCCTCCCCTCATCACTTTCACTACATTTAACCTCACTTTTTGTTTTAGTTGTTGTTGTTGCTTTTAGAGAGAGGCTATTGCTCTGTCTGTCACCTAGGCTGGAGAACACTGGCACAATCATAATTCACTGTGACCTTGACTTTCTGGACTCAAGTGATCCTTATGCCTCAGGAGATTACAGGCGCCCACTACCAAGCCTGGTCCTTTTTGTTTTCTTTAAGTCGTTTCATTTTACTTTGTTTTTCATTTGTTTTCTCTGTTCATTTATTATCTGTCATTTGTGCTTGACTGAAAGCCCCGTGATGACAGAGATCACATTGGTCTTGCTCACCTAAGTATGCCCAACCTTTGGCACAGTGGCTAGACCATAATGAAATTAACAAATACTTTCCATTTTTCTGTTAGAATGAATGAATAAATAAATAATGAATGAATGATTCACTAGTTATTCCTCTCATTACAAATGAGAGAATTATGCTGAGTCAAAGACCAATTCCTCTCCATCTTTTTTGGACTACAGCCTCTCTCCACCCTTTCTACCTGCTCAGGGATTTTGATCCTACAGTTTGGTCCTCTCTCAATCCTCAGTCACCAACCTTTCTTTATTTACTGGTCTATCCCTAATAACATAGGGCATGAACTCATTGCTGTAATATTTAAATATATAAATATAAACATTTAAAATATGATCCCATGGTCCCATATATTCTTATAATCCATTATCTGAAGAAATTTGCTTCTGAAGGTCAGCTAAAATATGTGTATAACTACTGTCTCTATTTCCTAAGAGCCCATTTTTTTCTTTCATCCAATTACCTGGTTTAATCTACTTGGTTCAATCCAGTCTACTGTCATGACTATGTGATTGCAAGGGTCACTGGAGGCAAATTCAATAGACAGTTTGCATCTGCACCTCACTAGATTGCTCAGGTGTTTTTAGCCAAGTAGGCCATTCTTGAAACTGTTCCTCTCTGGGCCTCCAAAACATCCCCTTCCCTGGGGCTTCCTTCCACATCTTTGAACTCATTCCGTCTTTTTGCAATCTTCTCTTCTACTCTTAATTCTTCCCCAATACAGTAACTGGATCTTCTTTCATTCTCTCTCCTCTTTTTTTATTTTAAGTTCAGTGGTACATGTGTGAGTTTGTTACATAGGTAAATGTGTGTCATAGGGGTTTGTTGTACAGGTTATTTCATCACCCAGGTATGACACCTAGTACCCATTAGTTATTTTAATCACTAAGTGAATTCACTTATTAAAAATAAAAGATAGAATTCTATCTCCAGGAGAAAATGTTCTTGTTTTCTGAACTTGTCTCTTCATTTGCTTCTTCAGTATCAGCACTTACAGTCATCCTGCAGTCAAGATATGACCACCCAATTGAATAAATACAATTGATATTCACAACGATGTTCTACAAGATACTGTATGACTTTTTTTCACTACCTGTCTCTACAACCATATCTCATGCTAAATTTCCTTTCTCCCACTGAAATCTGACAACAATTTACTTTTTCCAAATTAGTCAGGCTGTTTTCCAGCATGGGGATCATCTGCCTTGTGATCCTATGTTAACTCTCTATTTATCTCCTGACCTGGTTAATTTTTTCTTGTCCTTTAAATGTTAGCTTAAATGTCTTTTGTTTTTCATTTGTGGATCTCCTGGTTAACCTCAATGAAATCGGACTTCTTTAATATTTTCTTTCATAGAAAGTCAAAATATTTCCTCACAGTAGTTCAGAAAACTTTATTTCTTATGGTGTCTCTGTATGATTTAGAAAACTAAATATTTCTCTTCCAAAAGATGGATTGAAAAATGTCACCCTCTCTATTGTGAACAAATAATATTTTTACCTCCAAGCTGCCACAACCCCACATCATGACACATGGCTGACCGCTTAGATTTCTGCCCCCTTTTTTTCCCTCTTGCCTAAGCACCTTGTGCGGGATACACTTGTGATCCCTTATATGGATAACGCTTTTCACAATATACAATATTTTTTGTCATGTACATTTCGGCTGTTTCTCCCTACTCTGTTAGATTCAAGAAGTCAGAGACCATGTAAAAAAATTTCATTTGCAGTTGTGTACTCAGAACTCAGTATATTCTGTAGCAGGAAAGGGCACCCAATAAACAATTGCTGAATAAGTAACTCTATGACCTGAGTTTGTGAAAAGGTGGAGATTATTTATGTATTTATTTATTTTGGCACAGTAGACAGGTATACATTCTTTCAGCACCAGATGTGTAAGGAAACAATTAGTTCACATATTTGCTAAATCCCCTTCTATGAATGATAATTTAATAGTCTATTATCTCCTGGTATCTTTGCCTGAGAAACATTTCTTATTTTCTTTCCAGGTGTATTCAGGAAGCATAATTTTTCCCCACTCAGTAGCTGAGGACAAGCATAGATTCATAATCTCTGGAAAACATGAGGTCACAGTTGGTTATTATCTATTTCATAAATGTAAGAGATATTAAGACATTCCAAAATTATGCATTGAATTTAATTCTATTTGTTACAAAAATATTTTTTCCCAATATATGTTTAGGAGAAAGGGCAGCAGGGAACATTTTGGAAATCTTATTTCTAAACATATCTGTCTTGTGAATATAATGATAGCCTCAGTCTAAAGTGATGGTTCCTAAATTGTTCGCTGGTAATGGGAAAAAGCCTTATATGCTGGACATGAGCAAAAATATCAGGCTAATGATTACATGAAAATTAAGAGATGTCTTAATTCTTTTTTGAAAGTAGAACTTGTCAAGGCTTACCACCACAAGGGACATGCTTTGAGAATCTTGCAGAAACACTATTGGCACAAATAAATGGGGTCATGTTTTTGGTCCTGCCTAGAAATATAATTAGATGGCAGTTCAACACCCAAGAGCTATAAATATCAGCCTTTATGATTAGGTGATTATATGTGATTTTGATCTAGTTACTTCAGGTTTTAGATTCTTGGTTTCTTAATATGTAGAATAATGGTAAAAATCATATGTATCAGCATTTCATAGACACATGAAATAATATCCCATAATACCTAATCAATTAACAAAGTAAAACAGTATTTTACTCCCTTTGTTTCTGCCTAATTCTTTGTGTCCTTATTCTGGCCCCTCATAATCGGTGCACAAAATAAATCGGCACAATCACCTTTCTTTGCCGTAGGTCCTGTCTTCTATTCTACGGCTAAAAGCTTTACCTTCCTTTTCAGTTTCCAGCAATCATTTGTTCTTGTTTTCCAGTTAGGACTAATAATATTAGCTGATTCCCTTCTGTTGTTAGTTTTGACATTAGGCATACCGTTCTTGGTTTTTCTCAACTATATCCATGCACATGAAATTATATATTCATTAAATCATCCTTAGTTTCTTGATTTGAGTGTGCCATATCTTCCTGCCAGGACACTGACCCTCATTCCCTTTTCCTGCCTTTCAGATCCAATAAGAACAAAGTGAACTTTCCTTACCCAATAACGCAATACAGAGGAGCTATTCTGAAGAAACTGATAATTGAACATTTCAATTCCCCAGATACAAACCTTTTAAAATTCAAAGACCATATTTCTATATTCAATGGGTCACCCAAGAATAAGCCTATGCATATATATGTGTGTGTGTGTGTGTGTGTGTGTGTGTGTGTGTGTGTGTGTGTGTTTAAACTGGGCTATCCAATCTTGGATTGGAAACAAAATAGAGTTCATGAGTCAAAGCTGGCATCAGAGAAGGTCAGGCCATGAGGGAGTAGTTAACAGGCTAAGCCATAAAGGAAATACTCAGAAACAGTGAACGTGGAACAATTTCAAAGTGGGATCCGGGAACGTTATTACTTATCTTTATTAGGTTCTTTTATGTAGGCCAGGAGAAGACCCTTCATCTTTCAAGATGGTCATGCCATGAACATTTGTGTTACAAGTGAGCTGGGTAGTTAGAAGAGACCTTCCCAAATCACTTAACTTTGTATTGGTTACCACATTCTCCCCTAATTGATCAGAGGGATTTTAGCAGGCTTGATTTTAGTGATGAGTTGGTGGGGTACAGTCTGGTAAATTGATTTAATGATCTTATGTATACATCTCTATCTAAATATGAAGGATGAATCTTAGAAAACAATTTGAGGACCTCTTCATCATTATCCCACTAGCACATTTGTGAGGGTGTTTATAATGTCCTTTTAAGGAACTTACTGTGGAGTGTGTGCCATTCTTTAACATTATCAGCTTTGGAAAAAAGAGAAGAGAATGATCATGTTGCAGTGTGATTACAAAAGCATCAGTGGTTGCAATCATCATGGTGATTATAAAACCACCGTATTGCTAGAAAAACTTGTTTCTACATTCTTCAATGTAGAATATGCTTGAATATGGTCATATACAAATTTATAAATAATATGAGCCTAAATTATATGTTTGATAAACTATAATAGTCTAGTACTTCATCAATTCAACATGGGACTTTCAGGAATATTCCAAGTGGTAAGAAACATAAAGATATGAAAATGCCTTTTCCCACTGCAAACATTGACAAGATTGTTAAATATTTCTTGCAAGTTTACAGGTCAGTGATACAGTGGTCGTGGCAACTTAGTACAACACACCTGCATTCCTGTCAATGATCTTCCTGATAAGATAGACAAAATGTTATAGAACAAAAACTCTATATTCTTTTTATTGAGAAAAAAAAATCCAGTATTGTCTTTACTGCATTTAGAAAACTTCAAAATCATTTTCCGATTTTCCTTTTTGTCACAGAAAATGGGGTCATATTAAAATGTGCAGCTTTTTGTATGTATGAATAGAAGCTAATAATACATACAAACTAGAAGGGATTTCTGAAAAAATATTGGGCTAATTGTTATTAAGCCAAACAAAAATGTTTCCTTCTACTGTGGTTTACTTGATACCTTAATACACCAAAGAAAAATATTGGGAAGTGAGATAAAGTGATGTCAGTGATAATGATGATGAAAGATCTGTGGCACTTTTTGCTGATTTTTTCTTCAACCGTGATCATTAGCTTCACCAACTGTTAATGTCTGTGGAGCCCAGTTCGAGAGCAAGTTTCTCTTACAGAGGATGTCACTGAACAAGTCACTGTATATTAAAAGATTACAATCTAAGGACTGTGTCATATAAATCTTTGTTGACCTGAAAGTACTCAATCATTTCTATGTTCAATAAACATGACAAATAAATGCTTACTTGGAATTGAGTTACGATTTTGTTCGACCTCCCCACCACTGCCAAATAACCATTGTTATCTAAAGACAATACAGATGTTTAACTAGTTTGAATCTTTTTCATCTCCAACATATTAACATTTTAGGACTATTTTCTTTATTTGTAAAATAACTCACTCAACACACTTTGCCACTTTCACTAAAAGGCTGCCTAACTCCTGGGGGTTTACATCTGATCGCTGTGCCCAATTACTGTGATGAGAACCTAATGGGTAAATATAGTGTCTGTAGTTAAGTACTAATAGGAAGAAGGACATTTCTGAGTGTCTTCAGAAAAGGCTATTGAGAGGGAGAATCTCATTTTGTGAAAAGCAAAGGGAGAGGATTTGGATAAGCAAGCGAGGGTCAATTATGTTGACATGGAGGTAATTGATTAATAAAATGAGGCCATTCTTCTCCATGATGGACCTGAAAACCAGACTAGAAGTTTATTTTGAGTAGGACATATGTTTCAGGAAAACCTGGAACATCACTAACTGCAAATATATACAAAACCAAATTTAAAACAACTACAAAGAGCAAAACTCAAGTGAGCAAAAATAAATATTATTGGATATGTATTCTTGTAAAATGTATATTTATGTGATTTGTTTTAAATCAACAGAAATTTACATGATTAAGGTACAATTTTAGGATCTTGGCCCTTTTAGGATGTGATGTTTTCCGGTGTTTACTTGTTAATAGAGATTTCCAAAATTTGACAGAGGAGAAGATTGGAAATGGAGTAGACATAGACTATTGCAATAACCTATGTGAACAATCATTGTTTCACAAATGCTCTCTTCTGAATGGGGAACCAAGCCTGGAAAAACAAGCTCAACTTCTTGCACATTGATTTCTTCAGCCATCTGAAATTCCTTGACCTTTTCTCTTTTCTGAATGTCTATTGACAGCTTCCCCACATTTTGCCTCTTCCTTTTACATACTGTCATATGTGATAGGTCACATCATCTAATTATCTCAGTGTGTTAAATTTATCTCTCCAATTAGCTCTGTGTGAACAAGGTCTGTGACTTACCCTACTGCTTTATTCCCAATTACACTCATCACAGAGCTATGTGCAGTATAGATGCACAATAAATAGATGATGATATCCTGAATATGACCCTATTAAAAGGAAGGAAATTATATTAGATTTGATCATATCTTTTCACATCTTAAAAATCCTCAGTTTCTCTATTGATTCTAATAATAATGTCTATTGATTCCAATAGTGATGTTTAAATTTTATTTACAAAAGACATCTATTTAGAAAGATAACCTTGGTTATTCAGTGAAAATAATAATAATTAATTAACTGTCTTTAGGAAATCCAGGAATAAACCAAATAAATCTTTTTTATTGCAATAGAATTTCTAAGAACTTTTAGTTTGCAAATTATGCTCTTCTATAGATGTATTTTTAAAAAGTTTGATAGAGTTCATGACCCACTTAAGATAATAACCTTCAGACAACTAATACATAAGCATAAATTATACTATCCTTAAATTGATAAAGGATAATCAGCTCAAATCCCCAATTGCTACAAAGAGAATAAAATACCTAGGAATACAACTTACAAGGGATGTGAAGGACCTCTTTAAGGAGAACTACAAATCACTGCTCAAGGAAATAAGAGAGAACACAAACAAATGGAAAATCATTCCATGCTCGTGGACAGGAAGAATAAACATCATGAAAATGGCCATACTGCCCAAAGTAATTTATAGATTCAATGCTAACTCCATCAAACTACCGTTGACTTTCTTCACAGAATCAGAAAAAAACTACTTTAAACTTCGTATGGAACCAAAAAAGAGCCCATATTGCCAAAACAATCCTAAGTGAAAAGAACAAAACTGGAGGCATCACACTCCCTGACTTCAAACTATACTACAAGGCTACAGTAACCAAAACAGTATGGTACTGGTACTAAAACAGATATATATACTGATGAAACACAACAGAGGCCTCAGAAGTAATGCCACCCATCTACAAACATCTGTTTTTGAAAAACCTGACAAAAACAGGCAACAGGGAAAGGATTTTCTTTTTAATAAATGGGGTTGGGAAAACTGGCTAGCCATATACAGAAAACTGAAACTGGACTCCTTCCTTCCACCTTATACAAAAATCAACTCAAGATGGATTAAAGTCTTAAACATAAGACCTAAAACCATTTTTAAAAACTACTTTTTTTAATGAAAAAAAGCTCATCATCACTGGTCATTAGAAAAATAAAAATCAAACCACATTGAGATACCATCTCACACCAGTTAGAATGGTAATCATTAAAAAAATCAGGAAGCAACAGAAGCTGGAGACATGGAGAAATAGGAACACTTTTATATTGTTGGTGGGAGTGTAAATTAGTTCAATCATTTTGGAAGACAGTGTGGCAATTTCTCAAGGATCTGGAACTATAAATAACATTTGACCCAGCAATCCCATTACTGGGTATATACCCAAAAGATTATAAATCATTGTACCATAATGACACATGCACACATGTTTATTGCAGTACTATTCACAATAGCAAAGACTTGGAACCAACCCAATGCCCATCAATGATAGATTGGATAAAGAAAATGTGGCACATATACACCATGGAACAGTATGCAGCCATAAAAAAGGATGAGTTCATATCCTTTGCAGGGACATGGATGAAGCTGGAAACCATCATTCTCAGCAAACTAACAAGAACAGAAAACCAAACACTGCATGTTCTCACTCATAACTGGGATTGAACAAATGAGAACACATGGACACAGAGAGGGAAACATCACACACTGGGGCCTGTCAGGGGGTGGGAGGATAGGGGAGGGATAGCATTAGGAGAAATACCTAGTGTAGATGATGGGTTGATGGGTGCAGCAAACCACCACGGCACATATATCCCTATGTAACAAACCTGTATGTTCTGCACATGTATCCTAGAACTGAAAGTACAATAAAAAATAAATAAAAAACAAGAACTGTGTCAAACTACTACAGAACACATTAATCTCTGAAGAAGAATGAGTCTTTCTACCTTTGTCCAAGCCCCACACATGCAGCACAGGGCTCACCGCATGATAACTGCATAACAGATTAGATGCATTCTTCTAAATAAGCTTTTAATATAATAATTTCTTATACTTACTTTGCATAAGACTTCTCTTCTTCGATGGATATTGCTTCAATTCTATGCATCCAACATATATTAGGTGCCAAATCCCTAAACTTCCAAACAACTCGATAACTTTATCAGTAAGCAGCAATAACAAACAAAAAACATCATTTGTTTGAGGGTGCTTCTTCTGTAATTTTTATCATACCTAAACCACAAAGGCCAAATTTTTCTTCTCTTCAGATTTAGTATTCAGTCCAGAGAGAAAGAATATATCTCAGAAATGCTTTCTGGACAGTGTATTATGTTTACAGAGAGAGCTAAATTTGTCCTTTTTCTACTTTTAGGCAAACATACATAAAGGTTTCAGGATATTATCTCATTTACATTAACTAATATTTCCAGTAAGTAAGTACATCATACCTCAACCAAAAATGAACTAAGTAACTGAAGTGGAGCTTCATATTTTTAATTTATATAAAGCTAAAATATACAATATTATCAGTCTGACTTACCTTTTCTTTCTGAAATTTATCATGTCTCTTATGATCTTTATTGACTCAGGTATTGATATATACAAAAATCAAAATGCTTTCTAGATGATCCCTATGATGGTAAATTTTATATGACAACTTGACCAGGTCACAAGATGCACAAATTAGACATTATTCCGGGGTGTGTCTGTGATGGTGTTTCCTGATAAAGTTGGCATTTGAATCAATGGACCCAGTAAAGTAGATTGCCTTCCCCAGTATACATGGGCATCATTGAGTACATTGAAGGAATAAAGGACAGGAAGAGGAAACCTGTTCACTTTTCTTCTGCTTTACTGTTTGAGATGGGATATCTTATTTCATCATCTCTTGATTTCAGAGTGGAATTCACATGTTATCTCCCCTGATTCTTGGCCCTTAGGGCTCAGACAGAACCGCAATACTGATTTTCCTCCAGCTTACAGACAACAGATCACAGGAGTCCTCAGCCACCATGACTTCATGAGCCAATTCCTCAAAAAAACTCCTCTCTCTCACCAAATGGTTCTGATCTCTGAAGAACCCTAACACAGTCTCTAACACACCCCATGTAAGAATTTCTACAAGACTCTGATTTCTGTTATCCTTTTCTGTTGTCCATCTTTGAGAAGTTAGAATGTCAGTCTTTGATAAACAAATCCACTTCTCTTATCTTCCTAATCTTTGTAACTGGCCCCACAAATTACATAGTTGTTCAAGCCAAAACTTCTAGGAGTTATTTTTAGATTCCATCTTTATTTTGAGCATGTAATGCAACTGCCATTACAATCAATTTTATATCCAAAGTATATATGAATTCTGGGTATTTCTTCTATCTTTACCACTCCATAAAGTCAAGACAATATGTTCCTTGCCTTATGATAAAAATCTTCTATCTGGGTTTCCCACTTTCATTCACGTCTCCTACAATCTCATTTTCATATAAGAGCCAGAGTGATTATTATTTTTTTTTGAAAGAAAGAAAAAGAGAGAAAAGAAGAAAGAAAGAAAGAGTGAAAGAAAGAAAAAAGAAGAATGTAAGAGAGAAAGAAAGAAAGAAGAGAAAGAGGGAGAGAGAACGGGATTCTTGTTCTATTGCCCAGGCTAGAATGCAGTCTAAAAATGGGTATTAAAAACCTCTTTAATTCCAATAATTGTGCTTAGGTTTAAATAAAAGATTGGTTGGCAGAGTGATTATTTTTAACATATAAATTGGATCATATCATCCCCTGCTTTTAAGTCTCTTCCATTGCCTTCTCATTCACGTAAAGTAAATCTGAGCTCTTTATCTTGGCTGACAAGAACCTGCATATTATGGTCTCTTCCTAGGTTTCTACATCTGTTGTGTTTCTTTTAGCTTTATCCACTATAATCTGGACCTCATATTCATTCTTGTATACGCCACTGATTCACTTCAGGAGAGCAACTAACACAAACATTTCCAAACCTTTTACTATGGTTTCCCTTGATCACAAAAACTTCACGTGGTAACTCAAATATCATTCTGTCCACTGTAAGTAAAACATTTAGTTTCTCATTCATCTATTTTGTTCTATCATGTCAAGATTTTTCGTATTTCTATTTATTTACATTTCTTCCACATGACCAGGTCTTTGGAAAAAAAAAGATCTCTTTTGTCCTATGCGGTGCTGTATTTCCAGCATCTAAATGAATGGGAACTCTTTGGTATATATTTCTTAAATAAATAAAGATACTGATTGTTTTATAACTTGGAGAATTTCATACATTGAGACACACAGTAATGAAATCCATTGAGAGATCCCCTCACATCACCATTTATTTTCGGGAGTCAGGACCTCAGCCTGGCCTTACTTTTTGATATTCCTTGTGTAAAATTTGCTTCCCTCCTAGACTCATTCTAACACAACCTCAAACAGGATACCTAACCTTGCTAGACTTAGATGAATATTCATTCTCTGTGCTTTCAAAACACTGTCTGCTTAGTTCTTCCACAGGATAGCCAAATCAAATGTTTTATAACTTACTTGCTTCTATAATTTATCCAATTTAACTCCATGTCTTGAAAGGCAAGAGAAGTATGTTGGGCATATCCTTTTTCTGTTACTAGCATAGTACCTAGTATGTAATTTATAGAAAAGAATTTTTATATTGAAAGGTCTTTTTTAAAGTTTATTTGAAATATCATTATTTATAGCTCTAACATTGTGCCAGAAACATCCATACACATACTCAACAATCAGACTTGACAAAGATGAAATAGCTCTCAAACTCTAGAGGTTGAATTAAAGAAAAATTTAAAAACCATTAGACAGATTTGTAGTCAAAGCAGAGCAACATTGTAAAGTGGGGCGGGGGGTGGTCCCAGTGACTCCTAAATTGTCATGTTCCACCTTAGACCATAAGTGTTAAAATATTTCTCTTATTTATGAGGAACCATAGGATGGTCTGGAGTTCTTTGCATGTACAGAAGAAATCCCAAGAAATTAACATTTGGCTTTAGTGACCTCTCATTTCCTTTTCTGGTCCTGACCTCTGAGTTCATTGAAGCCATGATTTTCCACAGTCTTTCTCTTCAGACAGCATCTTGTGACATTCCTCCTAGCAACCCTCTTCTGTAATCTGTGGATAATAATAGAAATATCTATTATCTATTAGTAGAGGTACTTGCAAGAAATAATACTTGCATTCAAGACTTGAATTAGATGGTGGCAGGCAACTCAAGTTGGGGGAGTAGTACCCAATACACCATTTTCTCCAGAAAATGCCTACTAACCTTGAGACCTAGATGAAACTTCCATACATAAAGGAAGGAGAATACATACAAAAACACTTATAACATTACAACTCAGGGTATGACCCCAATACCAGCATTTAATTTCTGTTTCTCTCACATATTTTATGTGTAATTTAATCCTGAAAATTCCTTATAACTTTTCTGAATCTCATTTTTCCTATTCTTAAAACACTCCACAATTTAGCAAAGATAGAGTGTCCTATGAACACCCAAATTTTGGATATTCCCAATGTTCAAAATGTGCCATTGGTGCTTTTTATAATTTTCCCTTTTAGTATTTGGAAAAGCTGTGATTTCTGTTTCACCAATTCTTGAGTTTCCATCTTTTTGGAAAATGTCACCATAAAGCCTTCTTGAGTCTTCCCATATGGAGTCCCTTACATCCTCCTCAGTACTTCCATAGCACTATATATGACTTAGTTTCTATTTCTTATCATCAAAAGCCTCATATTATCATTACAGGGAGAATTGTTTAGTTGAAAGTTAAGGGGTTTAAGTGTCAGACCAACCAAACTTAAGCCCAGGCTCAAATACTACTTATCCATAGGCCAAAAAAAAAAAAAAAGTTTCAACTATTAGTTCTTATGAAATTGATTTGGCACATTTTATAAATAAAGAAAATAAGTTTGAGAGTGCTACCATATTTAATCTTTCTATATCAACCATGTAGCTTAATTTCTATACTGATAGATACTCAATAAATGTGGCAGACAAAGTTCTTTTTCCTCAAATAGTCCATCAACTCAGGAAATTTTTAAATTTTATGCCCTTCATAACACTAGGTCTGTGCTCAAAACACTAGGACTAGAATATCTTCAATATCAACAGTATACCATGTAATCCATAAATTTGTGTTGATTAAAAATACAATGATAATTAATGAATTTTAAAATGATAGATCATGAAGACGTAGTCTTCTACAATTATAAGAAGCAATAATTACAAGGGCAAACAATACATTCAACACTGTTTGACTAAGGAATAGTACAAATAAACTTTGTATAGCAAATAAAACAGTATTGAAATTTAAAAAAAATATTGAAAAGTATTTCCTGAAAAATATATTCTACAATTATTTTTTCCACAAAAAATACAATGACATTTAAAAAGCCTAAGTACAGCCTCACAATGTGACATATTTAATTCTAATCCCAGGTATTATGAGCCATTGTTCAGTTCACAAATAAAAACCTGCTTTTAAAACCCTTTACCCTCAATTCAATTTCTTTAAAATTCAAGGTTAGATTCATGAAAACAGAGAGCCACAATTTCAATTTTTTGGCAGTGCATGAGATTCTGAGATGAAAATTTAAAACTATAAATTATCCCCAGTAACTTAATTGTGTATATGTGTGCATATTTACATCCATGAATATATTTACAAATATATGTATAAGGATATATATATAATATTCCTTTTAATGTTGATATTCATGCTTAAGTTGTGCATTTATAGAGCTTTTATAGTGATTCCCGCTGTTACCTTATCTTTTTGACTGACAGTGATAGGATTTCAGTCATGCTCAGCCTTTCCAACAGTGCCAGTGATGGGATTTTTTGAAATCTTATTACTGGTTGCACTGCCCTGATCTCAGATGGAACTTTCAATCAAAAAGGCAATCAGAAGGTTATACATTCGTGATATTCCCTGCAAAGCCAGTGATCGCATAATGCAACTTGTTGGAAGGGCCCACTTGCCTTCAGTCCTTATGTGGCTATAAAGAGTAATTGGCTACTTAACTCTCAGCACCCGCTTTTCCTTTTCCAAAATACAGCATAGCCCAGAACTCTGTTGAATCTCAGTGTGGAATCCGGCTGCTCCTAGGAGATTTCTAAGTCTCACACAGAGACTTGTCTTACTTTAAGCATCTGATTAAGCAAACTCTCTCAAAGACACATTTGTCTGTTTCTAAGCATTCTTGCTTCACTGGTGATACCAGTAAATCTCAGTTTTCTTTTCTCCTATATATACACATACACTTAACTACACATTTTTTTCAAAACAGTTTCACTTTAAAATTCACACCCTAGATGTCATAATTCTGTCTGGTAAGGTTAACACATGAATTTAATAGTAGCGTATTTTAATCATCCTATTATAAATGTTTAGAAACTTCTAATAACTGTACTCATAAAAATATTGTAAGAAATGCCCCCCTTAATACTCTTATATTCATATATGGATGTTTAAGAGACATTTTGCTAATACGATTTGATTAAATCATAGACAGAGTAGAGGCTGAATTGATCTCATGTTGTGTCCAATCACCCAGGGATGCATCAGTTCCCCATGTGGACACCTTGAATTGAGAAGTAGGCATAGGGAAATAACTTTGTCTCACTTGGTTCCAACTTATCCATTCTTCTCCACTTAGCAGAGAGTACTCTTGTCTCTGCTATGTCACTGTTGATGGAACAGAACACAATGCACAGAGATTTTAAATGTCAATAAAGTTTATAAAATGTGTTATCTATCAAGTTGAGCATGGGATACTTAAATCCTAGAAAATGTTAGGAACCTTATTGATCTCTTTTGGTTGGGGAAGTCCTGGCAAGTTTATTGCTAAAGTGAAACCTTAAGTCAACTGTGTGTGTGTGTGTGTGTGTGTGTGTGTGAGAGAGAGAGAGAGAGAGAGAGAGAGACAGAGACAGAGAGAGAGAGAGAGTTCTTGAGATTTTTAGTTTGATTTAGGACACTCTAAAAATATAGGTCAACCTTATTAGGATCAAGATACTACTCACTTTATTTTATGTAACAAGACCTGAAGTAGGCTTTTAAACACAAAATGCAGACATTGTGGTGGCAAAGAAAGTCACCAAATAGATTCATGCTATCATTCTCTTTTCCTAGGCAAAGGGAATATTGAGACAATACTTGGGCAACTGTCTACCAGACATTATCTCTTGCTCACAGAAACCACTGTATGAAGAATACCAATATCTGAGGGTATAGATTTTATATTCCTAAAAAAATACTGTGATTTTTCTGTTAGATATATCTGTGTGTCTGTAATCTTTGGGCACTTGACTTCAGAGTACACTAGAAATGAGCCTGATGTACAAGAGATACATAAAACATAATAATAATCTCTCCTTGCTTTGGAATATGTAAGATAGTTGGAATATTACTATGGATTATTACTGCAACTACCACTAATAATTTACATTCAGCACTTGTTTTAAACACTGTGCCAAGTCCTAGTATATTTTAAAGTCATGTTGGATCATCCCTCTGACCTCAAGAAAAAGTGTTCACTAGCCATAGTGGTGAGCATAAAAGATAACTTATTCTCAGCAACAAAAACTCAATAAAAAGTTGATTAAGCCACCGGATAATTATAAATTCTTAGTCTACTATTTAAACATACTGTTTCTGTCAAAGTGGAGGTAATCTCTAGAAGTTGGTGCCTTCAGTTTTTGAGTCAAAAACCATTCTCTTCTTAGCAGCCCCACACCAATGACAGACGGCAGAGGACCACAGCCTGACTGCTTGAATGGATACATTTTCACTCCAGAACGCCCTGTTGGGGCGATTGAGATGATGGAGCACCACAGTCTGACCGCTTTAATGGATAAGTTTTCACTCTAGAACCTCCTGTCAGGCTGGCAGAGATTTTGCCAGGTCTGCACTGCAGTCTAAGACTCTCTTGACAAGTTCTGCTCCCAATCCCTTTATTGTTAAAAGTTTTAGGTCTGCAAACTTGTCTGCAGATTTTCCCTGCCCAATGCATCTGCTTCCAGAAGGACCCAAATAATACAGTTGGACTAGGCTTTAGGTGTTCGATGTTCCTTTTATTTCCCTGCTGGTATCTTGCTGTGTGATCACTGGCAAACCATTTATCTTCTCTGTTCCTTTGTAATAAAGACTCTTACAAACAAAAGTGACCCTTGGGATGATTTGGCTGAGTATTCTAGAATTTTAGTTAGAGTTGATGGTTCTGTTAATAGATCTTCAACTGACTGAAAAAAAATTAATGACAACAAAGATATTTATAAAAATATATTTCACAAAGTAGGAAACAATACAGGAGTTTCTCTGAATACAATACATGGAGTAAATAAACAATATTGCATTAAAGCAAAGTAGAAAATTAAAATGATCTGCATGTAATACTTGAGTTTTATCATACATTTTCTACTCCTAAATGGCAGGTTTGCATTACAAATTAAATATGCTCACATCTCCTAGTGCTGTCCCTTTTTGGAGTCTAAGACATTCTGCGCATCACCATGAAGATCAGGGAGAGGAGTGCTAAAAACGTAAGCAGTGAAATTATGTACAAATCAGTTCCTGCTCTAAAACTGTAGGGGTAACTAGAAGCATGTTTATTGGGCAGGGCATTATGTAGGTATCTAAAAGTCTAGAGTTTAAATATTCACAGGAATCAGTATACTTTAGGATGTTTGTGCTTGTAGTAAAAACACCAAATACTAGGATTATGAACAAAATAGAAAACAGTCCAAAAGTTTCTCTGGGAAAATGCTGTTCCTGCCATCACCAGTTACAATAACACTTTCTACTCTAAAGAGACTATTAGCTCTCCTTTTGATAATATTGCCTGCCATACTCATCTCATTAAAATGTACATGTATTAAACATTCATTATATATATATATTTATATAAAACAATCTAAAGGATTATTAATGGATATAATTTAGTTTTTTGCCATATATCCCCTTAATCTATAGATTACCAACCTTAATAAATAAAAGCATTAATGGACATCAATAAAATATTTATTTCGAGGATTAAACAAATAAATTCACGCGCTAGCAATAAAACCATCTGTCTCTTATGTAGTCCACTGTGTGATACAGTTTATCTTTGTGTCCTTGTGGAAGAAGATGAAGCGGAGGGAACGAGGAATCCTGCTTCTAGCAAACAAGCATGTTTGAATGGGATTTCTCTCCTCCCACCACTGAATTGGTAAGCCCCACCCTGGAATGGATTACGAACATGTGAATATTTTAAGGCTCGACACAATATTTAAAGATGCTATTCAGTCTCTGGTGAGTGGGGCCAACAATTATGTACAATGTGTGGTCACCGTACTGTATAATCTAGGAGGCCTCTCAAAACTCCAAAAAGTTATAATGTACAGCAGACCAAGTATTGCTTTATCATTTGTGGCGAATCCTTATTGGTGAAGGGGAAAAAACCATTTGCATTCATAAAAATCCTTGCAGAAGACATATATCAGCAGTAGAGTCCTTGCAGGTCCGTATTTTTTTTCTAAGAAAGCACCTTTTAATTTTGATTTTTTCCTCTATTTAAACCATTTCTCTAAGGATTAGCCAGGATTCCAATCTTTGTCTGTGGTGGTCAGGTAAATATCAAATATCCAAGGACTTCTAGAAACTCCACATACTTAATTCACACTCCACAAGGTTTATAATCTCCTAACATATACTTTTTTATTTTATTATCTTTTTTTTGGTTCAACATTAAAATGTGGTTGAGTTTATAGATGACTGGTGCTAAAATTGCCTCTAAAACAAATAGCCACATTGGTTGTATCTAAGGGGAGTGACCCTAGAATATTACAGAATGCTCAGTTCCAGTGATTTATTTATAATCCACTGTCAAGTTTCTTTGTCACTTTCACCAACAGAGTAGAGTTCGCCCAGTCTCTTAAAGCGGGGACCCCAGTCACTGAGGTAGTCAAAATTCTGGTCTGAGTCTGATGTGGTGGACTCCAAGGAGCTGAGGGAGCCAGCCACTGACCCTCGGCCTTCATAGCCATATATCTGAATGGAGTCATATGGCGGGGCCGTGGGATCATTATCTGCCTCATGCAGCCTTACATTTATAAATTCATCGACATCAACACCATTTGGAACTGGAGCAAGCCCTTGCCTTGGCATAAACTGCAAATCTGGTTTAATATCCTTACGGGGTAAAAATCCATTAATTCCATCTGGATTTTGTAAAGTTGCAATGTCAAAAGCCTCTGTGTCCTCCTCCCCTCCTCCTTCGTCATCGTAGCGAATGATGTTTTCTCGAACGTCTTCATCATCTTTGATAATTAACGGCTCATTTTTATGCCGCCGTAGAGTTACAAACAGCACCACGATGACTGTAGGAAAAATGTTAAATAACAGTCAGCCAAACAAGAATGTAATAGAAGCAAACACTATATATGTTAGGAGAGGGGGTATTTTTACAAAATCGTGAGAGCAAATGGCTTTAGTAATATTTAACCAGAGAATCAAGTTAAACATCTTTCTGAAGGATGAACATTAAATTTTGAGTAAATACTGTTACAGATTATTTGTTTATTAAATGGTGGTAGAGCTAGGTTAAAAGAATTGATATGCACATATCCATGGTGAAAGTTGTATTTTATACTGCTATGATCTTTAGAGTGAATGGCACAAAATGGAATATAGCACTGAAAGTATGACTAGCTTGATGTGTGTCTCAAGCAAGTCTTTTAACATCTTTGGTTCCAGAGCACCCTTCTATTTAAAAAAGGAGAAAACTAGGACCTTGGGCTTTAACAGCTTTTCAAGGCACTCTCCAATTAAATTATGTTATTTTATCAAAAAATAAAAGTGAATGTCAAATTTGCATGGGCAACTTGCCTTGTGGGAGGGTGGGAATGCCTCTAGCTAGGAAGGGAAACCTAAATGTGAAAAAGGAAAAGGGAAAAATACTCAACTAGCTAGATCAGCCAAATCAAATGTGGGCTAATGGAGTAAAATATGTCAGCAAAGTGATGCTTAAATCCAAGACACTGGGTGAGCAAGACAGATGGAACGAGAAGGAGTAACTGACACCGTCTTTATGGTGTTGTGTTACTCAAGGGTAGGGTAAGATGTGACTCTCTTTTCTATTTTCCTATTTTTTAATCTCATTTTTATAATTGGATTATTTAAACTAAAATGTTATAGAATCTTAATTTGCAATCTTCATTTTAATTTGATATTTATATCAAGGAAAATATCAATTTGATGTTTATATCAAGGAACATATCGGAGAAACACAATGGTATTTTGAAGAAAACTTACTTTTAGTTTGCTTATTTGTTTTCTTTTTATATCACCAAATTTGGGATCTGATGGACTCAGCAACCCAATCTATAATAAAACACTATTGTGGGCCGGGCGCGATGGCTCAAGCCCGTAATCCCAGCACTTTGGGAGGCCGAGGTGGGCGGATCACGAGGTCAAGAGATCGAGACCATCCTGGCCAACATGGTGAAACCCCGTCTCTACTAAAAATACAAAAATTAGCTGGGCGTGGTGGCGTGCGCCTGTAGTCCCAGCTACTTGGGAGGTTGAGGCAGGAGAATTGCTTGAACCTGGGAGGAGGAGGTTGCAGTGAGCCGAGATTGTGCCACTGCACTCTAGCCTGGCGCCTGGCGACAGAGTGAGACTCTGTCTAAAAACAAAAACAAAAACAAAAACAAAAACAAAAAAAACACTATTGTGGCCATAGTAGAGTCTGTTGTTGCAGTGAACTGGTATGCTTCACACCGGGGGTTCTTCTCATGTAACAGATGGTGTTGTAATGACATACAGGCCCTTCCCCCGCTGCCACCACCATCATTCTTTGTTCATCATTTACTGGTGATGGAATTGAAAAAGGCACTGAAAGTCCTCTTCAATTGGACATTTACTATCACAACGCTTTTTCTCTTCACTTCTTAGTGATCTCAAAATGTAAAGAAGGAAAGGAAGTTCCTCTTCCCCAAGAGAATGCTGTTGCCTGGCTAGGTCGCAGATTTCTGTCCTTATTTACAGTCATTTATCAACCAGAAAAAGGGTGACCATTAGGCTATGAAGGAAATACGTACCTAACAGCAAAATGATGCAGGCTAATATGGCAATTAAGGCGCCCATACTGAGTCCAATTGGAAGGACATAAGCTTCAACATTACAAGACTGGACAACACCGTCATTGCTACAGCCACAGACCCGGATTGTCAGGGTGCTGGTGCTGCTCAATGGAGGATTTCCACTATCACTGATTATGATTGGTAAAAGGTAGACTTCTTGCTTCTGGCGGTTGAATCCATTATGCTTTGCCAAAATACTGAGAGAATTATCTGGAAAAAGTAAAAATTACAATAATTTGCATCGTTTCAAAATGACTGCCCAAATAACACTTGTTTTTCTAGTTCATGAACCCTTTGCAAACCTCAAGACAACCCCAACTTCAATGGCCCACTCAGGCTTTCTCCCCAACCCCTCTCTCTTCACTTTTTCAATCAGCATGGACCAGGACAACCGTAACAGGTTGAATGAATGGGACTCCCTGATGGACCAAAGGAGTTTTACCATCATCACCTTAAAAATGCAAAATATTTCTTTTACAAAAATAACCTTTAAGTGTTCCTTCAGAAGACATATATTATCTAAAGTCTCCATATAACTATATATAAGCTTAATTTTCTTTATTTAGCCTGACAATGGGTTAAGCAAATTTGATTGGATAGAATGTCATCATGTTTGAAACACACGTTTGAGAAACTCTGTATTAAAAGATGGAGTGTATGACAATACAGTTTTGCGAGGATGCACGTTGTTAATTTCCACAGGCACCCAAAAAGAGAGTCATTCATGGCCTGGAGCATTCACATTAAGGTACAGCAAAAGCCCTATTTACTATCCGAGGAGACACACCATATATGTTAAAATTCCGTAGAGAAGACCTATAGCGGTTACATAATAAGAACAAAATAAGAAGTCACAAAAGCATGTGCTCCATTTTGCATGTGTCAGTTAATCATATGGAAATACGTACTGGTTGTCTGGAACAACAGTTAAGCAATACTTAAGAACATACTTCAGTTGAAAGTAAAACTGGTCAGTGAGAAGTGATTGGTCCCATGTTAGCTCCACAGTTCCCAAACTTTCACCCTCAACTTGAAATATTTTGTTGTCATTCATCCTCATCTCACGAACTGCAGTCATATTGTATATATTAATTGTTAATCTACTTTCTCATATTGATTACTGAAAGACATACATTACTCAGAGTAGAAATGCTGATTAACACTTATTGATTTTACAGCCAAAAGCAAATAAACACATTTTGGTTACTGTGCACAGTGTTATTTAGGCAAGATAATTATTTAGGTCAATTTTTTTCAAATATTGGCAAATTATTGATCCCAGAACACTGGGCTACCTAGTCAATCATTACATATTAAAGTAATGAATTGAAACCATTGCCATTCAATTTCTGATCAACGTGTCCTACTGGTTTCCAAAATACTCAACTAAGTGAGATATTCCATTTAAATGACTTCAAATAAGTTTGATAAAACTTCTGTACCATGTAACACTATACCAGGATTTCCAAAAACTGATAACCATTCCTCAAAATAGATGTATAGTTATATTTAATTTTGCTTTGTTTAAGACTTATAATGCTTTCCCAATAAGCAGTCAAATAGAAAAAGGACTCTGAATTAACAATTGTTTTCTGAATTCCTTCTGGTTGCATGTCATTATATAGTAATTTGAATACACTTAGAAAAAGAGATTTCTAATGGGGTTAAGCAGTCATATACCAAATGATCCAGTAATCTTTACTGTCATAACTAGATGGAGCTAAAAGCAAGGAACAATATCTCAAAACAGATATAGAATATACAATTGTGTTGTATTTTCAGAAAGTATGTGACAAGTTTGAGTACTGTTAATTAGCACAAGGAACATTTCTGGATGGTTTTATATATGAGAGTTCAAAATAGAAAATAGGATTTGTTCTTCAAGATACAATTAATAAAAGTGAAATGAGGCGATTGTCTTTTTGTGGTTGACATTATTTATATGAGAAATAATCTTTGCATATTCTCCTTTTATAACAATCTATTATAATAATTTAGAAACTGCAGCAGAAATACTGCTTGCTGCAGAACAAAGCTGTCTCCTTTATTACTGAGAAAACATTGGTGGGTCTAACACTAAATTCATACTTAGATATATATTTTTTACTAATCCTGGAATTTGCCTATCTTGTTCTCCTTTCTACACTCAGAAAATTGTTGACTGAGGAAAGGAAGTCTAGGAGTCATTCTTGTTAAACTTTACGTGTCAGTTCCAGGCAGCATCAATTCCTTGTTTACCTACTCATCTTTTTTTTTCTTCTATTTTTGGATTGGTATTTGCTTTTTTTTCAATTTACTTCAATTATTTCATTTGGCTAAATGAAATTGTCATTACTGTACACATCAAAAACCATAGAATTTTAGCAGTTTCACATAGCTCAAATTAATGTCTTTGGAATAAATTTTTAAATCTTAAATGTTGCAAATATATCTTCTACAAAGTTAAGGTTTCTTCTTTAACACTCATGATGCCTCTTCATTTCATTTAAAATTTTGAATATAATATAGTTAATTTTATCAGTCTCTTATAATTTGTGTTTTCAAGCCTTATTTTAAACATTCTTAATTATATAAAATTATTTTAGGTTGTTGTATTAATTTGATCGTTTTCTATTCTAAAAATTGAGTTTCTCAATGTTAATTATGGAGTAACTTATCACTTACCTACTGGTCGTCAGAGCTCAGTTTCTCACAAATGAAATTTTTATACAGCCTCATTCTTTTAAGAGATCTCTATTCTGCTTCAATAATCTGGTTCCCACATGAATACCCTGTTTCTTATGTATGAAAACTTTATCATAAATCTTGATATTGGTTACAGCATTTTCTCATACCGTGTTCTTCTTTAAGAATATCTTAGCTATTATTGGTCATTTGCTATTCTCTAAAAAATATAGAATCAGATCAAGTTCTATAAAAATTCCTATAAAATTTAGTAGAAGTTACATTGAAATATTAACCAATTTTGAGATGATTACATCTTTATCATCAGTCTTCTATATTAAGATAGTGGTTTCTTTACATTCTTTAATATATGTCAATAAAATGTTTTTAGCTACAAAAATGTCCACAACTTTTTGTTAGATTTATTTTTGCTGCTGTATATACTTTATAGCAATAATAAACCTGTTTAAAATTAGTTACCTTTTTAAATATGTATTTTCAACTCACTGCTGCTGGCATATAAAATTTAATTGTCTTATACATTGATTTTAGCTTAAGCAATCTTCTAATTCTTTCTTTTTACTTATAAAAACATATCAGAGAATTTCCTTTCAGCCTGATAGCATAAGGAGCTCTACAGATGCACTTTCTGGTGAAACAGGTGAAAATTTTAAATGGAAAAACATTTAAATATTCTGGAAATGGATCTGGAGGCAAGCAGCAAATAAAGAAACATTTATTCAAGAAAATCGACTACAGCTTGGTAAGAATGGTAAGATTCTGGTGCGTGAACAAGAACCTACTCCCATTCTTCTTTCTCTTAGCTCAGTGAGGTAGAAACTCCACTCCAAACTGATTTAGCCAAGAACATACAGGGGTCCCTCTCCCTGCATCGAGCAGCTGGAGGACTGTTTTCTAGGGAAAAGGTGGGATGTCAGACATTCTCTTTCTGCTCCTACTTACTTACTATTCAAGCAAAGTTCTAAGTCACTGTGGTCAAGAGTCAGGGACTCTTTTCTTCCTCCTGGTCCCCATTCATGGGAGAAAGGCTCTACCTGGGCACTGTGACACTGAGAATACGGAGCCTCAACTGCTCTTTCCATAGCCTGCTATACATTGGCAGAGGCAAGCCAAAAAGGCTTGAGGTTATTTTTCCCCCAGCATCATATGCCCTGTCCTAAGGTATAGATGTCCCTCAGAGAAACATGCTATAATCTTCACACTAGTTCCAGAGGCAATAGCTCAGGATTTTGTCCAGGGCGTGGAAAGCAGGGAATCTTGGAAAGAGAGAGCCTCTGGAGCCCAACTAGGTCAGAACAAATCTGGAACTCTGACCTAGGAAACTACTCTTTCAAAGAAGATCAAATTTGAATGGATCGGTCTGTAGAGCAATTTAGGTTCCAACTCAGTCTTACAAAACAATATAGACATGCTGTTGGTAATTAGTGGAGTTCAACAGCTAGACCTGGACAGGGGAAAAGGCAACCAAGGAGAGTCCTGCCCAAACAGCTGTAATTCTAAGGCGACTATGGTCATACCCATGACTGAGATTCCCTGAAGTGAAACGTCATAGGTTTAATACTACAGAGGGGGAAATAGAGTTCACTAAAACAACCCAGCCAGTCATTAAACCAATAAACAAGCGAATAAAATAAGCCTTCAGAAGACAGTACCCAGTTTTGCTATACTATATTAACAAAAATGCCTGGTTTCCAACAGAAGATTATGAGACATGCAAAGAAAGAAGAAAATACGACCCATAGGCTGAAAACACCTGGCAAAAAGAAAAAGCCCATTAGTGGGACAATAAAAAGTTAACTAGAGTGACTGAACTGTAGACTTGAATTGGCAAAAGAAATGATTAGTGAACTAAAAGATACAATAGTAAGGAATATGAAAACTAAAGAATAGAGAGAAAAAAGAATAAAGAAATATAAGCAGAGCCTCAAATAAAAGTATAAAACCATTAAGTGCACCAACAAATGTCCTAGGAGAGGAGAAGGAGAAACAGAAAAAACATAATTAAAAACCTGAATTTTTTCAAATAGTCTATATATGCAGAAAGCTCAGTGAACTCCAAGAACATAAACACAAAGATATTCAGAAATAGACACATCATAGTGAAAACACTGAAAGCCAAAACCAAGCAGAACATATTGAAAACGAGAAAATTGATTCATCAATTGCAAGGGAACCCTAATAAAAGTAACAGCTAAAAATTTCATAGAAACAATGAAGGCCAGATGGATGTGGGATAACATGTTCGAAGTGCTGGAGGAAAAAAATTGTCAACCAAAAATCATATTCAGCAAAGCTATCTTTTAAAATAAATATCTATATGAAATAGAGACATTCTCAGATGTACAAAAAGCTGAAAGAATTTGTCAACAGCAGGCATGATTACTAAGAAATATTAAAGGAAGTTTTCTTCAAACTGAAAGCAAATGACCCCAGATGGTGATTCAAATCCACATTAAAAATAAAAAGTGTATCAGTGAAGATAATTATCTACTTATAAAAGATAATATAAATGCATAGTTTTTCTTTTTGTCTTAACTGTTATATAATGCAATTGTATAAAACAATATGTACATTATAGTTTTTAGCATAAAATATTTTTTAGCATAAAATATCTGGAAATTAAAAAGTAAAAGTGGCATACTCTAATATCTCACTTTCAATAATAAATAAAACAACTAGGAGAAATTAAGGTAGATGGTAGAAGACTTGAATAACAAAACAAATGAACTATACCTAACACTATAGAATAGTCAACAAGTGTATAACAAATATTCTTAAGTGAACTTGGGACATTTTGCACTGTAGACTATATGCTAGGTCATAAAACAAACTTCAATAAATGGTAGAATGATAAAACTAATCCAATGTAGGTTGTCTGACCACAATGGAATGAAGTTAGAAATCAATAATATAGGAAGAAATTTGTGAAACTCACAAATATGTAGAAATTAAATAATGCTCTCCTAAATAGCCAATAGATCAAAGAAGAAAGCAAAATGGAAATCTAATAAACTACTATGAAACAAATGTAAATAAAGACACTATGAATCAAATGTGGGTTGCAACTAAAGCAGTGCTTAGAGGGAAATCTACAGCTTTTACTGTCTGTATTAAAAAAGCAGAAAGATCTTAAATCAATAACCTAATTTTTCACCATCAGCCATATAAAAGGAAGAGCAAAATAAACCTAAGGCAATCAGAAGAAATGAAATTATAAGGATTTGAAGAGCAAATTAGTAAAACAGGGAATGGAAAAAATATACCATAATGGGGGTATTCTGTAGAGTCATACATTCTCCACAAATAAAGGATTTTATTCATCCCTTTTCAAGCATTATTGTTTTCATTTTATTAAAAAATCTTAGTACACTAATAAGAACTTCTAATATAATTTTGAGTACAAGAAGTTATAGTAGGCACTCAACCTTGTTCTGATTTTTTTAAAAAAAGAAAAAGGCTTTTGAAATTTGACAATTGGTAAGATGATCAGTGGTGTTTATTAAAAGGTTTTTTGTATTGTCAGTTTATTTCTATGCACTCTTTTGTTTTTTACTTCAGTTTCTCTTTTATTTTGTTTTATTTGCTGTCCAATAATATAAAAGGAAAGAACAGTAATGTAAGTGATAGTATCTTGGCTGTTCACCACCTTTAAATTTGGCTTTAATTTTACTACTACATTATTCAACAACCTTCTTTTCAGTCTTTCATGTTTTCATTGTGTATCATCTTCTTGTCTCTGAATCTTAGCCTGTTCTCTCCCCTATGGGTTCCCCTCCCACTTATTGCTCTTATTGCATTTATTTATCTTTTTGAGCACAGTAAACAGAAGAACATGTCCTAATAGTGAGATGTTAGAGAAAAGAGAGAAACTTTTCTAGAAGTAAAAAAAAAGTGAAAAAAAGAGGAAATGATCACTGAATCCAGTTCCATACCACATTATTTTTTTTTAAAAAAAGAAATTAGCATCATTCTCAGCAAACTGACACAAGAACAGAAAACCAAATACTGCATGTTCTCATTCAGAAGTGGGTATTGAACAATGAGAACACATGGACACAGGGAGGGGAACATCACACACTGGGGCCTGTTGAGGGGTGGGGGAATCATGGGAGGGATAACAGGGGGTGGGGGAATTGGGGAGGGGTAACATTAGGAGACATACTTAGTGTAGATAATGGGGGGATGGATGCAGCAAACCACCATGGCATTGTGTATATCTATGCAACAATCCTGCATGATCTGCACATGTATCCCAGAACTTAAAGTATAATAATAATAATAAAAGACATTTATTGAAGTTGAGGGTAAAACAACAGTTTCCAAAAGATGGAAGGATATGTTGACACGATCAATTGAAGAATTGGGTGGATCAGTATCAAATGGAATTCTCTAGGATGGACAAATATCCAACTGGATAACTGATGTCCCATCTACTACAGTTGTGTCACACTGAGATAGAAACATATCATCATGTTATCATCTGGCTCTCTGATATTCTCAATAGGTGTATTCAAATACAGTCAGCTTTCTGTATCCATGGTTTCCACATCTGTGGATTCAACCAATAGTGGATATAAAATACTTAAAAATAACAATATAATAAAAATAATGGAAGTTAAAAATATAATAAAATCTATCGATACATAGTAAAATATAATAAAAGATATCTACAAATAAAATCTACATTCCATTAGGTATTATGAGTAATCTAGAGATTATGTGAAGCATACAGGAGGATGCGCATAGAGAATATATAAACATGATGTCATTTTATATCAGAGACTTTGTGCACCCATGGATTTTGGTATCCACAGGAACCTATCCCCAATGTATACCGATAAGCAGCTGTATTTATAGTCCTCATCATTTCTCCCAGTTAGGGATTTTCCTGTTTCCTCATTCTTTTGTAATGCTTTACAGATAAATATTATACCAAGATAAAAGAACAACTCCACTTTCAGAAGCTTGCTTTATTCTCCATATCCAGTTGTTTATGACTGACTGTTGTATAAAAGATCTTCATGTGGACTTACAGAGGACTAAGAGCACCAGGCATGCCGCTAGTGGCAATATTCCTAAAGTGGCAGTAGAATTGAGTTTTCTTTTCCTTGGCAGGCAGAGAAATAATACAAGGTATGTGCCAAATAAATAGTAAAGAAGAGACCAAATGAAAAGAACTCTTTTCAAGTACATAGGTCTACTTAGTTTCAGGTAGCAGAGTACGGTTATGTAAATATGCATGAACTTTCAGATTCTGACAACAGATTGATTATAAACAAAAATATTTACTTTTATTCTTAGTTTTTGTAATTTTGTTTTTCAAGGAATTTGTTAGATTTTTGTTGAATGTTACGAGACGATGCAAAAAGGCGGTCATCTTACAATTAATCCCTTATAATGTTTATGCATTATTCTTGTAAAATTTTAGAAAAATTGATACTATTAAATACAATGTGTATGTTTTATTTTATTAATATATAAGCCCCTTAAGGCAGACTTGCCTTAGTCACAGTTCAACTCTCAGTCTGTAGCACAGGACTTGGCATAGAGCAGGAATTCTCATAACATTGGTACCATTGCTTAACCCACTTCCATTTGGAATGGCTTTAGTTTTAAGGCACAGAACACCTAGCTGATTAATTAAAACTGAGAAATATTTTTAAAAGCTAGAAAATGAGACAGCAATGAATATCTATCTATCTGTCTATATACCTAACCTCCTATCTATCCATCTATCTAATATTGTAAGAATTCCTGTTACCAAACAAAAACAAAATTGAGTAAACACATTATTCTGGGAAAATTACATCAAATAGAAATGGAATGCAATAAACATGTAGCTCTCTATCTACATATATGTGTGTATGTGTGTATTGAGGGGGACGGAAATGGAGAAGAGAAAGTACATTTAGAATTTCTGCACTTGATTACACATTAGGGAGCTGGGTTTCTTCCCCAAGGCCTGCCTGGTTTAGCCCCTGACAGTTCTCCAGCTTCATGTGCTGCTGCTCTCCTTTCTCTGTATGTTCTAGACACCCTGGCCTTTTCTGAATCAAACATCTTCCTCCTCAAGGCTTTCATATTTGCTCTTTGTTCTGCCTGATAATCTCTCTACCTCTCTTTAGCCATTATTTGAATTGTGAAGATATATGTATTCTTTATATCAATGTGCAAATGCGACTTCTTTCTGGATAATTTCCTTCACAAATTGTCCCCAGTATCTCCAGATAAATGAGTTACATGATCTTACAAAAATCTTTATATTTTTATCAAAGCACTATTACAAAGAAATGATAGAGTACTGGAGATAAGATAGACATTAGAGATATAGAAATAAACTCAGAAACTTCCAAGTAACAAATAACCAATTGCAGATGCATAATGAGTTTTCAGCAAATATTTGCTGAATAAATGACTAAGTAATCATAAACCATATTTTGTGCGCTTAAATTTATTTCCCTTCATGTTATTCGTCATAGGGGGTTATATGTGGTTCAAAATAAATCAGAGAGAGGGAGAACTCAATTTCAGGCTATTAGAAAGCATATATATCCTGGAGTTGAGTATGGAAATTTAAGAGAAGTATTGACGGTTTCCACGTCTTTCTCTGGGCATGCAGCATACAATGAAACATGAGCAATAAACTGAGGATGCTTAGGTTCAGGTAGAAAGGGCTTAGAGAGGGAAAAAAATCAAACTTTTATTAAGATATTGAAAACATCATCATGTTAAATGGGTGCATAACAGAATTCTATTTTACTGAGGTGAAATTGGATATATTGGTCCCATATTCAGACAGGGGCACATAGATTGAACAATTATCTCCTATAGTTCATCTAGGAAAAATTTATTGTTTGATAATTGATATTTAGACCTTGAAGCATTTGGAGCTGGAAATCAAAGGATATTCTGTCATACAACATTAATATCCTTATAGTATATTTTTCCTATAGTAAACAAGGAAGTATTTGTTTATGGACTATATACATAATTAATTCCTATGTTGAAGCTATAGTCCTCAGTGTGCCTGCATCTGGAGATAGGGCTTCTACAGAAGTAATTAAGGTTAAATAAGGTCATAATGGTGGGGCTCTAATCCAAGAGGAATAGTGTTCTTACAAGAAGAGACACTAAAGAGCTTGTGATATCTGTTTCTCTTCATGGACACACAAAGAAGAGCTCATGTGGGCACCTACAGAGATGTCAGCCACTTACAAGCAAAGAGGAGAGCCCTCAGAATGAAAACTACCTTGCATACCCCACATATATAGTCCATGAAAAATTAAAATGTCTATTTAAAGAAGATGTGACACATATACTCCATGGAATACTATTTAGCCATAAAAAAGAATGAGTTCATGTCCTTTGCAGGGACATGGATAAATCTGGAAGCCATCAATCTCAGCAAACTAACACAGGAATGAAAAACCAAACACCGCATGTTCTCAATCATAAGTGGACACTGAGCAATGAGAAAACATGGATACAGGCAAGGGAACATCATACACTGGGGCCCGTTGTGGGGCCTGGCTTTTGAGGGGCAAGGGGAAGGACAGCATTAAGACAAATACCTAATGCATCCAGGGCTTAAAACCTAGATGACGAGTTGATACGTGCAGCAAACCACCATGGCACATGTATACCTATGTAACAAACCTGCATGTTCTGCATAAGTATCCCAGAATTTAAAGGAAAAAGGTGTGTGGGGGGGGGGGGAGGGAGAGAGAGAGAAAGAGAGAGAGAGAGAGAGAGAGAAAGAGAGACTGTGCCTATCTGGATGACTCCTCAATTTTATTTGTGTAATTTAATCCCCAATCTTAAGTTCCTTCCCTCTCTCCCGTCCTCCCTTCCGTCTCTGCCTTCCCTCTTTCCGTTCTTTTATTTCTTTCAGCTACAGTAATCTTCCTTTATCATAGATTCATTTTCCACGGTTATAACCATGGAAACTGAAATACACACACACACACACACGCACACACACACACGCACACACACATACATACAGAGACTCGCGCTGTCACCCAGGCAGGAGTGCAATGGAACGATCTTGGTTCACTGCAACCTCTGTCTCCCAGGATCAAGCGATTCTTCTGCCTCAGCCTTCCAAGCAGCTGGGACTACAGGCATGCGCAACCATGTCCAGCTAATTTTTGTATTTTTAATAGAGACGGGGTTTCACCATATTGGTCAGGCTGGTCTCGAGCTTCTGATCTCGTGATGTGATGCACCAGCCTCGTCTCCCAAACTGGTGGGATTACAGGCATCAGCCAATGTGCCTGGCCACAATTGGTAAATTTTAAGTTGTGCACTGTTCTCAGTAGCATGATGAAATCTTGCTCTGTCCCTCTCAGTCCCACCCAAAATGTTCGTAAATCATCCCCTTTTCAGCATATCCATACTGTATATACTTCCTGCCCTCTAGTAACTTAGCAATCATTTTAGTTTAGATTGAAAAAACATAACACACACTGTATATATAGGGTTTGGAATTATCTGCGGTTTCAAGCATCCAATCTGAGTTTGGAACATATCCCCTGCAGATAAAAAAGAGAAATACTCTATTCTAGTTTTAATAAAACAAGATTGGCCATTATTATTACTGATGGCATTTAAATATCTCAAGTTCTTTCCACATTGTCTAATTTTTAGATAAAATAAAGCATGCAAATCCAAATTCTCCATTCATTTTAGTGTAGTTCATCTGATGCCCTGATACAGAAATGTTACTTTGGTCTAGATCTTATTTATTTGAAATTATTGAGCTATGACTTTTGGTTATCCTTTTAGATGCAAACAAGAAGAAAAAGGAAGCAGAGTTAATGAACGCACTTGCCAGGCAAATATTTATGGCAAAATAAATAGATGAAGAGAAAATCAACAGATATTGTGCCTTGTTGAGAAATGTCTCCTGACATTTGATTTGCCAATTTAATTCAAATTTTCTCAGTTAAATCAAATAAAAATCCTAAGAAGGTCAAAACAAATGTAAAAAATGCCACTGTGCTTAGTAGGTATGGACAAGAGATTGAATTAAATTCTTATCATTGCGTTGTGTCTGTTGTTAATTTATAAAAACCCAGCAAAGTGATAAAAATACCAAATCCAGAAATTTTCAGCATATTATGTACAGTAGTATCCAATATTTAGGAATATGAACAAATATTATAGCATCCACACTTCTAAATACTGAGTCTTGTTGGCAACAGTCACATTGTAATGAATTAATAAAAACTAAGTCTTTGCAAAGCCAGTTTCCTTCAGTACCATTATATCTTCCTACATAATTAATTGAAAGTGTACCAACACACTAAATCTGCCACAAGCAACTGGATATTCTCAGCTACCTAATTTGATCGTTGGCTTATTTGTGACTGCTTTCCATTTTCTCATTAGATTTTCTATCATGCCACCTGATGTCAATAATCTCAATTTTTTGGAGTGTTGACTCATTACCAAATATTCTAATATTTAATAATACGGTATATCTAGCCATAAAATGTTACAAGAGCAGGGTCTATTTCAGCTTTGGAAAAAAAAAAACTCAACCTCATTGTGGATTCTTTTGGAACTTCCTAGACCAACACCAAACTAAATGTTTAGTCAACAATTTACTACTGTACATAGAATGAATCAGAACATTTTTAACACAGAAAATCACTTTGCAGGCTATTTCTGCACTATAACTATCTAGCCATAGGGTTCTGTAAATATCTGCATGGTTGTCATTTTGGAGTGAAAATGAACAGAGAGTAAGCTGTGCTATTCACTTTACAAAACTCAGGAGTCATCAAGCGACCTATGATACTTAAGCAGCTTGTAACCTTTTCTTAAGAAGGTAAACTTACTTTTTGAAAATGTAAAGTGTTTATATAAAGGATGATATTAGATCACATGAAGATAGCGTTTAGTGGAACTATGTCCATGAAAGATAATGCTTACTATCTCCATCCTCTTGCTTTTTAATGCTGTTTATGTTTGTATTACGGTAGGTGGTAGAATATTAGTGTAATTGTTTGAATAATATTTCCAAATTCTAATCCTTGGAATCTGTGACTGTTTCCTTACTTGGAAAAACGGTCTTTACTTGTAATTAAGTTAAAATTTTTAAGATAAGAAGTTCATCTGAAATCACTCAGTTTACCCTAAATCCAATAAGGTGTGCCCTCCTGAGAGTGAGGCAGAGAGGGTAATCTGACACAGTGATGAGGAAGAGACGGTGTGTCTGCTGGGGCAGAAACCGGCACGATGTGTCCACAGCCAAGAAATGACTACAGCCAACAGAAGCCAAGAGGGGCAAATAATGCATTCTCCTCTAAAGGTTTTGGAGAGAGCATGACCCTGCCCACACCTTGATTTCAGATTTCCAGCCTCCAGAAACTCTGACAGAATAAGTGTCCGTTGTTTTATGTTTCCAGTTTGGGATTATTTTTTAAGGCATCCCTAGAAAATAAATGCAATAAGAAAATCTAATTACATATATTTCAGAACAAGGCATACTTAGTCTGATTTTACTTATGAGGAACAGAGTTTTTGAAAGATAAAATGAATTGCTCAAGTTTTCTCAGCTGGTGGCTAAAAATTAAAACCTAGTCCAGTGTATTTTCTATACTTTGCATTTGTCATCTTAACAAAAATTACCTGAAAAAACAACAGAACATATACTCTAAGACAGTTTTATGAAAGTTCAAGGATAAGAGAAAAAAGTATATGGAGGGAAGTTTTTTCCCATTATGACACCTTTATCAGAGACAACAAAAAGTGAAGTGGTCAAGGTCACTGCTGTACAAGAGTGTAGTATTTGATTAAAAAGATATCCAGTACTACACTCCATAGATCTAAATTCCATACTTTGAGCCTCAACGTAATACAGCATAGCATAGTACACATAGCATAGCAGAGCAGAGCATAACCATGAATTAATTATGAAAAAGATATCATTTTTGGTATGAGAGAGGAATGCAAGTATCAGAGAATGCAAGTTTCATGATAGATTCAATCACAGAGCCCAAGGTCTGGCGTATTTGATGTTTTTTTCCCCTGCTCTTAATTAGCATGTTTGCTCTTACTCAAAATGCTCCATGCACCTTTTGCAGATCCCTTAATGCTCAGGAGAAAGGCAGATTTATTCCACTCCAGGCACTGGGGAATGAGGGATGAAGACTAATATTACTTTCATTTTATCTGAGGAATACCTGCATTAACTAACCCACTAAAATGAAAACTATTCCAAGAAACAATTTCTATTGTGTTTGAATGAAAATTTTAAAGCTTTTATAAATATCAACAGATCCGGAAAGCACATTTTATCTATTTGGATTTATGAAGAGAGGTAAAAAATGCATTTCGTCAGCACATAAACCACTTAGGAAAAAAACAAAACAAACACACACAAAGGCCTTTAGTGGAATTTCTTTTGACAATTTCAGAAAACAACCTAATGGCTGGTAAATATCTAAACATTTAGAAAGCTTACATTATCAGAAGAGCAACTTTTCTACCATATCTCTATCAATTGAATAGATGCCTCTAAATATTTAAGAAACTGGAAAAAAGAGATTAATTTTGTACTCAAGCTTATAAATGTGTGCTCATTAACACATTTGATGTAAAGAGTAGTTGGACCAAAGAGAAAAAAATTGTTTTAAAGTACTAGTTTAAGTGAGGTACACAGTGTTTTCAAGATAGTGAAATTTTTTAATATTGTGACTAGAGAGCTAAAGATGTGAAAGAAATGATAATACCAAAGGTAATGTGTTTTCTAAATAACTTGCTTTGATTTGTAGGTCAAATATCCCTGAACATAATCACTTTGGTGAATCTCATGATCTCCCTAAAGGTTTTGCATTCACACATATGAAAATAAGACATAACATGCTTCATCAGGCAAGCCACCAAACCTAGTGCAAATTCAATTTTCCTTGCCATCAGCTATACCTCCATCTTAACTTCTTTCAAGTCTACTTTGACACATTTAATTAATTCCACCTTCAGTTATTTAGCATCTGCTATCTATAAGATATCACTGGCAGAGCAAAGTCTTCCTCAACACACATCCCACCCAGCACTTTGTAATACAGTGGGGTATGTTGCTTTTCTGTTTAACCAACTGTAAGATCTTTGGATGCAGAAATTTTGCCTTTTTAGTACGTGCATCTTAGAATCTGTTATATGTGTCACTATAAAGAAATCTCTATGGTAAGATTTCAATTAATCCTTGATGAATGAACAGATGGATAGCTAGGCAAGTGAGGAAAATGATTACACATTTCAAGAAACTTCTTATCCAGAAGGAGAAAATAGACTCTAATTAGTCAAAGTATCAGTTAGTTGACAGTTAATCCTCTAGTTGTGAGGATTAGTTGCCCTTCTAGTGTCTGCTTCTATACACTGTGGTCCACTATGCCATTTGTATATCGATTTAAATCTCTACCATCAGATAAGAATGAGGGAATGCCTTAAGAAATGAGTGGCTCGGTCAAGAAGAAAAAGCTAGTTTGTTACAGGGACAAAACACAGACAATAGCAGTCGTTCCTCTCTTTGCACCTCCCATGTTTTTGTTCTATAACATTTCTCCTTAGCGTTTTTCCCTAACCTCTTTACAAACTGTGGGAACATAATTTGCTCTCTGATTTCAAGTTCCAGGCTATATTTCTTTCTAACTTCAGCCATATGCCTCCTCCACTTACTTATTAAGGAAGTGCGCCTGGATATTCAGTACTTCAGATTCAATTGTTCAATAATCGAACTAATGGTATTGATTGCCTATTTTTTCTCATCTCCGACAATCTCTTTCTTGGTTATATTTCTTGCATCATCTTTGTGATTATATGATTTTGTACGTATCTCCCCTTCCATTCAATAAACTCACCTCTTCCTTTCAAATACAGAAAAGTCCTATCATTCTTCAATAATTAGCTGAAAATTTACTGCTTCCTATTGGAAAGAGGCAGCAGAAAGAAGCAGCCTGAGGATTTTGTGATATCGAATTCAGAGGTATAATGGAGATTTAATTATAAAGTAAATGTTAAGTAAAGATAATGGTGCTGACTGGTTTGTTGAATAAATACATAATAGGTAAAAATGAATATAAAAGCATGAATGTGTAACAAGAGATTCAAAATAACAAGCAGTCCCTTGAGAAGTCCTGAGCTTATCTAACCCTACATAAATAGAATGCAGTGAGATAAATATACATCACTGATATTGAATTCATTATTACATTAATTTTTAAAATTAAGTTCCTACAAATACACACATATTTCAAAACATAACATTGTATTCCATAAATACATAGAATTATTATTTGTTGATTAAAATGTTAAAAATAAATACCTATATATACTAAGCTCTGATATACAATCGTCCTCTCTTATCTGTGGGATATCCATCTCAAGACCCCAAAGGATACCTGAAACCAAGAATAGCATTGAACCCCATATTTGCTGTTTTTAAAATTTTATCTGATTACCCACATTGCTAATGGGTGATTAAAGGTGTCGGCAGGCTGGACAAAGAGATAATTTACATCCCCAGTAAGATGGAACAAGACTGTAAGAGATTTTATCTCAGTACTCAGAACAGTGCACAATTTATAACTTATGAGTTGTTTATTTCTGATATTTTTCCACTTAATATTTTCAGACCGAGGTTGAAAGCAGGCAACTGAAACCTCAGAAAGCAAAACTATGGATAAGGGGGAAATATTGCATCTGACCCACCTTGACATTCCAAATTTCAAGCCATTACCACTTGTATCTGAGCATATATTCATATAAACTGAAGCCAAGAGAAAAAAAAATCCTGCAGTAATTCAGATAAGGGTATCTGAGCACATTAAAAATGCATATTCTCAGATTTTACTCCAAATCGAAGAAATAAGAATTTCTGGGCATGGGCCCTGGGCATCTGCATTTCAAATAAATTTTATAGGCATAAAGATTATCAGGGAGGCTTGACAGCCCTTTCACTGTATTCCATTTCTTCCCTTAGGTGTTAGTAGTAGTTAATGGCTTGGCCCAAGCTGTCAGAGGCTTCACTGGGGAAGCTACTATGCTCTGGATTGTGTGGTCCAGCCAGGGTAGTAGCTGATAGCAATTTTCCTGCATGATTCTTACTTTCCTGGGTTAGTGTAAAATAGCTGTTAAAGAGAGAGAGAGAAAGAGAGAGAGGGAAATGATGCAAGAAAATGTGGTATCCTACAGTGAGCTAAAGTCCAGTGTTTGTCCTTGAATAATTTTAAAATTTAATACGTTATATTAAAAGGGCCTAGCTAAACATATATCTTTGGGCAGAAGTCTTAATGCACAGTGAAGGCAAGAGGATGGAAGGCAGTTATGTAGACAAAATTATCATTCAACCAGTGGCCACATTATTATTCCTCCCAGGTTGCTGAGAATGCACATGCATTTGAATCTTAAAATCCACATCCTTCCTAGTATTGGAAACAGTACTGTTTTGATCACACAAAAATGACTTTACATTAAAGGTCAAACTGATTTGCTTTTCCTCAAATTCACCCACATATGAACTGGTTAAAATACAGATGGAGAGAGCAGAAACAAATGATTTAAAAGAAAAAGATACCTGTGTAGGTCACCCTTATGATTGAAACAGAAATCACATCAAACTCATTCAAACTCTTTTTATTGAAAATGTAATCTGATAAAATTCCCTATTGTTGTACACTATAAAGAAATCTGAATACATTTTGAAGTCATGAATGATTTCATTTTAATACTTTCTTTTAAAATAAAAGGGAATTTTTTGAATGAGTCTTTTAAAATCGTCTCAAGATGATATTTGATTGTCCAAGCTTTACATCCCTAGTTGACAATGGATGTGTGGTATCTTCTGGCACTGGGTAGTGATATAAAGATGCCTACCATCAAAATGCTTCACACTTTAGAATCATAAGAGGTATGCTTAACAAATCCAGAGAACTTTAGAGAAATTGTACCCTTTCAAAATTCTGATTATTGAATAGCTTATATTAGGTTCAATTTCTTTATAATGCATATTTCAGAATCTTTTTGAATATCATAATAGATAGTGCCCAGGCTCTGGAATCATTTTTATTTTCATACCAATTTTATTACCCATTTGTTTGCATTTTAAAATAATTTCTCCAAGGTCATACCAGATATTCTGACTATGTTCAGATTACTAATTAAGGAACTGAAGATGAAAAAGTCTGTGAGGAATAAATTTGTTATTTTATCTAAAGTGTTCTTTCATAGATTTTCATGTGTAAAATGTTAAACAAAACTTAAACTAATGGTAGTTATTATTACTATATGCAAGATTATCAGTTATCTTAGCTTTGAAATAAAGCAGAAAGCTACAATCTTTTAAGAATGTTTGGATTCCACACTTTCATAATTTACAATATATTTTTATTTGGAAGACTCATAGTTGGCATATAAAGTAAATTGTAAAAAATTAAAAATATATATGTTAAGAAAAAAGTTCTTCAAGATTTATATTGAGGAAGAGTTCTCAGTTTAGAATATGAGGTTATTATAGCATGCAGATGCAAGATAAAGTGGTTTTCAGGTAAATGTTCCAACTAACACAGTGTAAATCCATCAGTCAATGCTTTAGGGAATACATATGTTGATTTAAAACTATCTTAATCAAAGATAAGCTCATGTGAACTTACATCTTTCTACATCACTAACGAAAATGCCAAAAGTGACTAGGAAAATGCTACAGTTATGAACTAAGTTCTGAAACTCTCCAGAGATAATGATTTCTAGGAAAAAAAAAAAACTGTAAGTTGAATATTTACATCTTTCTATCTCAGGTGTTCAGCATTACACTGTGTATTCAGTAGGTGCTGTTAAATAGTACAGAACTACCACTCTTATCTTAATCTGTAGCCCTTTTAGCCCAAGATCACTGATATCATTTGATGAAATTTTATCTTTCATTTTTGTCTTGAGCCCTCTCCTTTTCTTCCTCACAGTATTTTTACATGGTTGAATCTATATTGATTGGGATATTCCAACTATTAAGAGAAAAATTTAGTGTCCTTTAGGAAATTTTATTCATGTCACTTCAGAATACATTTCATTCATCATTAAAGAGCTTACTTCTTTCTTTAAAGCAATCTAATATAAGTCAACTCTTCTTTCTTTAACTGTGGTCAACTCTTCTTTCTTTAACTGTGGATTCAGATTTTTCTAAACTAAAAATATAGCATTTTCCCTTCCAAATTCCATGATATTCTATGATGCATAGTTCTAGACTTGCATTGTTCTTGTTTTGTTATTGTACTTAATGTTTTATTCAATATATACAATAAGTATAACTCATGCATAAAATACACATTTCTTACCAAGAAAGAAATCACATATCAGATTTGTTCTTTCTTCTTCATGGAAGAAATTTGGGGCAGATCCTCACTTTTTCAGTGAGATTTAATGACAAGAGACATTTCTATATTTTAAAAGTGTAATTCAAGGTAATTTAAAAACTCTCATCATAAGTAAAGCCCAACCAGAGGATGACAGTCTTGCTGAGCTGAAGATACAGAGATGGGGGTTTGATAATGGTGAAATTGCTGGAATTTGCAAAAGTTAGTACTAGAGTGGAGGAAATTCTGCAGAAAACAGAGCTTGAGAAATATGATAAGGTTCATGAATCTTTGGTTGACTACCAAGCTACATATGTATAGAATGAGAACCCAAGAGGCCTGGCCAGAACAACTACTGGGGTAAAATATCAACTACAGAAATATATGCTGAATGACTATTGTGACTATCATAGGGTTTGGAAACACTTGAAGCTTGACTATGCAGAGCAGAGAGACCTCACCTAATACATAAGTCATTCAGTAGAGAAACAAGAAAGATACACCACAGAAGTAGGGATAAACTAATCCTAGGGAACAGCTACTCTGAATCTTCCCTAAACATGTTGTTAAATTAAGCCTAAAACTTATTTTTAATAGGTTTGATTAGAACTGATGTAAAATTCAATTCATTTCTACCAAACTCAAGGGGCAATAAGAACTATAGTGAAATCCAGAAAACTCACTGCTAATAGCTGTGGTGTTCAAAACTATAAAATCTCACAAGACATGTGAAGAAACAAAAATAAGTTAACTAAAATCAAGAGAAAAGTCAATCAATAGAAATCAACATAGAAATGACAGTGATGATAAGATACTCCAAAGCCTTAACGAAACTGATGTATGTACATTCAGGTATTTAAAGAAAAAGAAAACAATGAGATAAATGAAAGTTTATAAACTTTTAAAACACATGGGTGTTATATAAATAATAAAGTAATATCTGAAATAAAATTTTAGTTGGTCGTTTTAACAACAAATAAGGCACTGCAGAAGAAAAGATCTGTGCCTTTGAAGACATTGCGGTAGCAACTATCTGAACAAAAACACAGAGATTAACAGAAAGCAAACAAAAAACTGTGAGAAAATACCAAGAGATTTGACATATGTGTCATCAGAGTCCAAGAAGGGGGAAAAATATGGTGGAAAATAAATAAAGAATGGATAAAATAAAAAGTTTTTTCACCAAAATGTCTACCCTTAATGATAGGTTAAAGGAAGTTATTAATCTTGAAGGCATATTATTCCAGCTACAAACATGAATTTAGACAACAAAACCAAAAGTATCAGAATTGGTAAATATGTGGCTAACTAAAGATAGTGTTATCATATAAGAAATTTAAGAAATGAATATTGACTGATTAAATTAAATAATTATGACTTTAAAATGTATAAAAATAAAATATGAGATAATGAGAACATAAAGATGTCTATGAAGAAAAATTATTCCACTGTAAAAAATACATTACTACATTGTGTGTGAAGTAGTATAATATTACTTGAAGATAAAGTTTGATAAGCTAAATAAACTTTAGAATAATGACAGTATTATTAATAATAAAGGAGTTATTGCTAATAAGTTACCAGAAGACATAAAGTTGAGCACAAAAACAGCCAGTTAATACTGAAGAAGACGGTTTAAGGTAAAAAATAAAACAGAGTGAATCAGCAAACACAGATTGTAGAATTAAAGTTAACAGTGTCAAATATTACATTAAATGAACAAATAGACTGTCCTCAAATAAAAAGGCAGTAATTGCATGACTATATTTAAAAAAAAACTTAGTAAGATACAAATCACAAAAAAAAAAACCCACAACATTTTAATTGGAAAGATACGAAGATGAGTAAAGTTTGAGAGGTAAATTTGCAAGAAAGAAAAATGTATATATAAAAATATATATCTAAAAAATTCTAATAGAACACTAGGGTGGTTATGTTAACATCATAAGCAAGCTGAAGTCGCTGTATTAATATCAAATGTAATGAATCTTACAACAATGAATATTACTACTGATAAAGAGGAACAACTCATAGCAAAGAAAAGGTCAATTCAATAAGGAGACACACTAAAAATGATATTAACACTACCTAGTGGCACTACTAACAGGAA
Organism: Cacajao melanocephalus; assembly: GCA_963573385.1. NCBI lineage: Eukaryota > Metazoa > Chordata > Mammalia > Primates > Pitheciidae > Cacajao > Cacajao melanocephalus. The sequence goes on along the minus strand of CAUYLG010046754.1, from coordinate 21,023 downwards.
TATAAATACAAGTTTGTTTTTTCTTCAAATTCTGAAAATTAATCAATGGATTAACAGAATAAAGGAGAAAAAAACACATGATCATTTCAATAGGTGAATTTGACGAAATTCAACACTTATTCATGATCAAATTGTTCAGCAAACTGTGAATAGAAGGGGATTTCCTCAACCAGTTGAAAATCAACCACAAAAATTTCAGTTAATATTACACTTAATGTTGAAAGGCTGAATATTTTTCCCAACCATAAGCAACAAGCATTTATACTTTCAATCTTCATTTAACATACAGCTTCGAAAGAAAGACATAGCTGCCTTTATTCATGGACAACATCATCCTGAAAATTTAAAAAAAAAAACTCATCAAGTTGTAGAATATTTCCATCACCCCTAAAATTCCCTCACTGCTTGCTACCATATGTGTGCAAATAATTGACAGCAAAGAGAGATTAGCGAGCTTTGTAGGGTGAGAAAAATATTCACCTTGATTCTTAATAGTGACATAGGTGTACACATTTGTCAAACTTTTGGAACTGTGCACTTGAGAAAAGGGTTTATTGTAAGTCAACTATACTACAGAAAATGATGGCTTTTTATAAACCTTCCAATATGTTAAATTTAAACATCTGCCCTTCACAAGCTTGGTTTTCCTTCAGGTCTGGAAGATAGCCTGGAAAAGTGGGTTATGTTTTTTTCTTCTCTCTCCATTCCTCAGTTTTCTCTTTCATTCCAGTATCCGCTGCATCTGATTCTGACCTCTCCATCGTCTTTCCCAGGCAACAAAGGGATCAAGGTAAAGGGCATAATCTTGTATGGCTGATATAGCTGTAACCTGTCACTGATGTCCTATGTGAGGGAGATAAAATACTGCTGGTACTTTTCCTTATTGGCATCTTTCACATGTTCCTCAAAGACTCTTCCAGTGGCAACCTCCAACTTTAATTAATTTGATATACACGGTATCAATTTACTTTACACTATACTTTTCCTTAAACAATCCCCAACTAGACTTCTGCCATTCTAGGTCTTTTGGCCCTACTCAGACTGGTGTTTCCTTTAAGACAATCCTATGTTTTGCTGCTACTTTATATAATTAGAAAATGGCATCACATATCAGAGGATAAATTGTGACAACTCCCAATCTTGGAGAACTGAAAATGTGATTTGCTTTGGAAATGTACTTGAGGTGGAATTTCAGCCCCTATACAAGTATATCTATCTATTTTCAGCAGTCCCAGCTGCAGTCTATGTTTGCATATAATAATAACATACAAAATATTCTGCTACTATAAACAAAAACTAAAATTACAAGCTGTCTAACCATTTGAATATATCTCCTCTTACCCCGGGCACTCAAAAGTTAACCTGAACAACTGGTCCAGGTCATGATAGGAAGGAAGGGTCAGACATGCTTCATCATAACCTCCTCCCTTTTAGAATTAAGGAAAAGTTGATCAGCGTTTAACATCAATACAGACCTTAAGTCTGATAAGAAACCTTTACAATTTATTCTCTTTGAAGCCTGCTACCCTGGGGCTTCATCTGCATGATAAACTTTGGTTTCCACAACTTCTTATGGTAACCCAGACATTTTTTTTCTATTGTTAATAACCCTTTCAACCAATTGCTAGTAAGAAAATTTTTAAAATCTACTACAACCTTGAAGCTCCTGCCTGCCTCTTTCTCCCCATTCAACTCCCTTCAAGTTGTCCCACCTTTCTGGACTGAACAAATGTATATCTTACATGTATTTGATTGAAGTCTCATCTCACTCTAAAATGTATAAAACTGGGCTGTGTGCCAATCACTTTTGAGTTTCCCTACTTGTAAAATAATTGTAGAAAGCCATATTTTCATACCCTCCCTTGGCAATCTTAAACATCTCTAAAGCAGTTTTGATTACTGGCTTCTTTATCTTCAGCCACTTTTCATAAGGAGCTGTGACTTATAAACTGATGTTAATTGACTTGGTTCTGAACTTTTGAAATAATTACATAGACAAATGTCATGACTTGGAACTTAGAGTCTGGTGGTCATCAACAGTGCTGTTCAGCAAGTGTATTTGACTCACCTTCTAAGGAAATGGTTGGACTATACTCTTAGCGCCTCCTAAGTTGGAAGGCTGTGGTTATCTGATTTGCTTTGGCCAATGAAATATGAACAGAAGTGACGTGTGTCATTTCCGGGCTGAAAATTTAATAAAGCAATTTCTTATGTTCATTTTTCTTACTAGAGATATCCTAAGTTACCATAAACTAGCCCATGATGAATTCTCTTGAAAATGGAACAATGAGAAAGAATCAAAATTTGTTTTGTTGAGATACGTTGGATTTGTAATAGTTACATAACCTAAACGAGTTCAGAGCCAAAATCAGCTTTTTTATGCACTGTCAAATCTCTGAGGTGGGACATTATCAGGAAAATCTGCATTTAAAATTCTTTAAATGTAATTAATTATGATTATTATGTATTATTAAGTTGTTATCATCACATCAATGGAACAAATTTTGAAAGCATTTCTGGGCAGATCATGCAATTAGCGTCTGTCAGACATGTACCGGTTACTGCGCTCTGCAAAAGGCAGTCTTTTCATGCCCATAATAATGAACTGTACATCAAGACTTAGGCAGAGGCTATGTTATTTGCTCAAAGTCACAAAATGACTAAGAGGGAGGACCGATTTTATCTCAAATAATCAATATTTATTTTAAAAATAAGATGTAATTCAACAGTTTATTTTCAAATCATATGTTTGTCATTGGCATCCAAATTCCTTTGAAACCATACTAATGCAAAAATAAAAACGTTAAATCAATCACAAATCATTGGGCATCTGAAGCAATGTTTGGCTAAATAATGGCTCTACTTTCTCCCATTCCTGAAGTACTCTAACTCTACCTGAATGACTCTTCAGTGTTTTCTTGAATACACTCAAGATAAAAGAATCACAACTTCATTGTAGTCTATGCCATGGTTAAACAACTGAAAATAAGTAGAAAGTTCCTTATTGTATTGTATTGATATCCTTCTCCAAATATTCATTCTATTTTTAAATTTTGTGTTCTGTGAATGTAAGTCTTCAGTTAAGGTAAAGGCTGTCAAATGAATGAAAACTATTATGGCCATCTTTTCACATCTTTTTTTAACTTAAGCATGTGAGATTTCTAATAATAGTTCATTAACCATATCTCTGTTTCATTCTCACCAACCCAAATCTGTTCTCCTCACTACATCTTGAGATCTGTTTTAAACTTGAACAAGCATACATCTTCAATACACTTTAGTGATTGTCCATTACTCTAAATAAAGCTCTTACCATATTTAGCAGGCCACATTTCCTCTCTGGCTTCATGCAAACCTTATCGATCTAGTCCATTAAATAAAGTCACATTTGAAGAAGATTAGACATATTTGTGATTGATGGTAGTAATTGGTAACTTAGGAGAATCACCCATGATATCAATGTTGATTCTAACACATGTCATTCTCTTTCCCTCTCTATTTCCTTTGAAAATGCAACAATTTATGTGTAATACAATTTTCCCTACTTAACCTTCTCTAAGTAAATTCATTCTCATACTTTACATCTTAGCGCAATCATTATTTGCTCAGGGGTCTTGAACTTATGGACAAGAACAAGGACTTTTAAATACTTATAAATTTGCATAACATCCCTGACCCCTCCACCCTCTCTGTCTTCATTTTACACACACATACATACACACACAAACTTGGCACCTATCACATATATGATTTTAACACATTAACTGTATTACTTGATTAATCTCTTTTTTCCCACTATAGATCCCATGGTTATAACCTGTATGATTATAAATTTCATGGATTTAATACCATTTGGTTGTTAACCTTTTTAGTTTCTGCACCTAATGCAGCACCTAAGACAGAGCTGTATATTAATAAATATTTGTGGCTGAATGAACAAATAAATGTGCCAAGCTGGGCATAATCATAATATTTACTACAGGGCAAAGGGCATTAGAAATTCACTACACCAATGCAAATTGGAAACTACAAGATACCACTTTAGACCTACTAGAATGACTATAATTGTTTTTTATTTAAAAAAAAAAAGACCATAAAAGTTGTTTGTGGAGACAGGGAGAATTTGGATCACTTTCACTGCTTTTAAGGATATATAATGGTGCAGTCACTTTGGAAAGCAATTTGGTTAGTTTCTTAAAAATTAAATTAATCTTTGCTATATGACCCAGTCATTTCACTCTGAGCTATCTATGCATGATAAATGAAAATTTGTCCACATAAACACTGGCCCACAAACGTTCATAGAAGCATTACTCACTATTACCAAAAAGTAAGAACAATCAAAATGTACATCAGCTGCTGTGGTAATAAACAAAAAGGTATCCTATCCACACAAAACAATACTTTGGCAATAACAAGAAACAAGGTCCTGATATAAACCACAACGTGAATGAGCCTCAAATTCACTACATGAAATTAGGCAAATACAAAATCATATATTGTGTAGTTTAACTTATATAAAATGTCCGGAAAAGGCAAATTTATAAAGACAGAAAGTAGATTCATGGTTGCCCACAACTAGTGGTGTAAACAGAAAGTGACTGAAAATGGGGAAGATTTTTTTTTTTTGGAGGTGACAGAAATGTTCTAAGATTACTTGGTATGGTGGTTGCACAACTTTATAAACTTATGAAATATTATTAAATTGTATCACAAATGGGCAAATTTTATGGAATGTAAATTATTTCTCAAAAATTTTACCTAAAATGTTGAAAGTAAAGAGGATATTGTCTCAGTTATATTAGCATTCACATAGGAAAGTGGCGTATCCTAACCCTTTGAAGATTGGAAGAGTAGTTGCAAAGCTAAAATCATGATCCAAAAGCTTACCCACAGAATGTTCCTTTGAGCAATATTGTTCACGAGTTGAATGCTGACAATAGCTAGTATCTGAGGAGAGTCCTATGTGGTAATCTGGATGATGCAAACGGTATTCATAATGCTTTGCAAAGTCTCTAAAAACCTTCATTGAATCTCTGGGAAAATAATCTCTCCAAGTACAGAAGGATAAGCCCTTGAAGATATTTCACACTTTAAAAAATAGATATTCCCACAACTTAATCCTGCTGTTTAACTTACTCTTCTATAACAAAAAAAGACAATATTCGATCTCTTTTTCTCTCCTTGTGAAGAGTGAAATACAAACCAATTTTTTGAATACAGTTATAGCATTTTCATTTCATAATAAGTCATTGAAGATTGAAAACACTGTATCCGGACATTTAATAGCTCATTAATTTTTAGCAATCAGATGCAATGAACATTTATGTATTATTAAAAATAGTAATTTTATTTTATTTTAGAATTTGAAACAAAAAAATATAGAAATCTAAGAAGAAATCAAACTGGTTTCAGAAGAATCCCAAGAGATTTTATATGTGGATTTTCCGCTAATTACTCTGGATTCTTACTTTTAAACAACCATTTGCCAAAACTTCAATACCCACAACAGTGTAGGGTATGGGAAGGATGCCTAAATAGTTGTGCTGCTTTTGTTACCGTGTTCCTGGAGTTGAATGTTATTCAGGATTTTAAAATTATTAGGATTCCCTCTTGTAGTATCTCCAATTAAATTATCCTGTTCACTATGGCCGTGGTGTTTTTCCTTGATTATTCCTCTTGTCCTTCATCAGCCCTCATTTTAAAGATAAAGAAGTTTAAGAAAAAATACATGTGTTTTGGCTTACATGTGCTCTGTTGTAAATACTTGTTCTGTCCAAGAAGCCAATGGAGCACTTGTAATTATCTTGCTTGACTTACAGAATAGGGATTGCCCATCCATATACAGGCTGGAGTAAGTGGTTTGCTAGTGACAATTAAAACTGAAAGTAGGTCATTAGTTTTAACATTCTCAACCAATAACTAGTTCTACATAAAACTATCCTGTCTATAAAGAAAAAAAGTAACTACAGCAAAAAAGAACCCAAATAAAATATACTAAAATATTTATAATAAATGGTATGATATCTGGGGCTTGCTTCAGAAAAATAGAAGTGGAGGAAATCAGTGACAAAATAAATGAAATAAGCTTGGACATGAGTTTAGAATTTTAACATTTGAAATATAGGTATGTGAAGACCAATAAAGTGCTTTTTCTTTTATATATTCCATATTTTTCACAGCAAAATGTTAAAAGAAACTTTAGGTAGACAACTTCCAATAACATATATATATATATAGCTTTGTAGACTTGGGCAAGATTTTCAACCTCTTTGAGTATTATCTTAACTGAAAAATAAAATAATAGGATACCCCCTGTACAACTATTGGAAAGATTAGAAATAGTTCTGCATATATAAGCAATAAACAGTATGACATAGCACAAAACCTAAAGTCAATGATATTAACTATCATTTAATTAGCAGACCTTTGGAAGGAGGCATTTATACTTTTGAATTGGAATAAGATGGACATACTGTATATAGATTTCCTAATATAGTGTCCTGATTATAGAAGTCACTAGAGCATACATTTTAATTTCTGTATCTTTGGTATGCACTAAACAGTCACAATTAAGGATTGTCTGACAAGCCTGTTGAAAGAGGTAGATCCTTAAGAACAAATGTTATTTGAGTTCTTTAAAAGTATTAAAAGACATTTGGGTATCATTAAGCATTTTTCTAGATGGGCTGACCTTAGATGCTATTTATTTCCTCATGCATTGTATTCACTAATTATCTCTGGATGGTTCATGGTCACAAATTTCTCACTGTCCTTCCATTAAGAGTCTTATAGATGGAAAAATTCTGAAATCCATTTGAGCTTCTTGTTGCTCAACTACAATTTCTCTATGAAAGGCATTATTTCAGTCACCTGCATCTCCCTACAAGGAAGGTCAGGACTCATGTTTGTTATTTCTAGAAAAGCCAGTTGAAGACAGAACAAAGATTCTGTGAAAGGCACTATTTCAATCACCTTAATCACCCTAGGAGGAAGGGCAGGGCCCATGTTTGGTAATTCTAGAGAAGCCAGTTGAAGACGGAACAAAGATATTTTGGAGAATACCTTCCCTCCAACATTAGCTCACCATTGAACTCTTCGTGTTCCTCAGAGATTGGTTCTGTCATTGTGGTATCGTGTCTTGATAACTGCCTTTTTCCCTTACTCTCTTACAAATACATGGGATTTCGTAGCTATCATGTGTGATGGTTTTGTGAGACTAGCAATAATACCTTCTTCAAAACTTTGTAACGAGTTGTGTGTTCTTGTCTTTCTGAGGCTAGGAGATTAGGTTAAGAAATAGAATCAGCTGGGTATGGTGGCACACGCCTGCAATCCCTCTCTTTTGGGAGGCCAAGGCAGGCGGATCATGAGGTCAAGAGATCGAGACCACCCTGGCAAACATGGTAAAACCCCATCTCTACTAAAAAAAAAAAAAAAAAAAAAAGACACATGCCTGTAGTCCCAGCTCTTCAGGTGGCTAAGGGAAAAGAATCGCTTGAACCCAGGTGGCAGAGGTTGCAGTGAGCCAAGATCGTGCCACTGCATTCTGTCTGGCCTAGCAACAGAGCAAGACTCCATCAAAAAAAAAAAAAAAAGAAAGAAAGAAAGAGAAAGAAAAAAATAGAACCAAAACCTCCAGACAAATAAGTGTTGTGACGGGATACTAACGTGAGTGAGAATTAAATACAATGTTGCTAAATCCTGTGTTATTAACTCTCACTCATTCATTCACCAGGTATTATTTGAGAAGAAGAACCCTGAGAGTTTTTTTATTGGCTAGGCAATAAAAAAGATACTGCAGTAAAAAATACAGATAGAGCTTAAAACCTGATGGGAAACACAGTTACACAACAACATTATAATAACAGCATGAATCAAAACCATATTTCGTTAATGATAACTGTTGGATGTGCTATATACAAATTTCAAGTTACATACAAGGGGCCCAAACACCAACTAGAAGCAGCACACGTTACTTGGACTGTGCCCATTGTTGACTGCTTGCGTTCAGAATCATTTTTTGACTGTCCAGTGCTCTGCTCTGTACTGCAGGAGGTGCTGACCTGACAGTGCCTTTGTAGTCCAGAGCTTGGCTAGGTTAAGCTAGTGTGAAGTGGTGGAGTTCTTAGAGGGCAAGACTCCAAGTTATTCATCTCCCTTATTTTCCACTTTATGTAGCATTTCTGGCAGCAGCTGAACCTCATTAATGGATTAAACTCCCCCTCCTTTAATCTGGCCTCTTGTGATTTTAACTTTTCTGGTTAATTCCTAGCTCTTGGCTCCAGTAATTCTACTCCTTCCTTCTGTGTAGGAGTGGAGTAACTTCCTATTATTGCCAATATTTAGATTGCCTCCCTATTTCCTGTTTGGTTTTCAGCATCTTCCATCATCTTTGTCATAATTGTCTTGTATTAAATTTTTTGTTTTCAATATTCAACATGGTTTCTGTTTTCTTGGTACATTTTTGATCAATACACTTAAAATTCAGAATAGAGAGAAGCTGGGAGCAAAGGCATTGTTTTCTCTAAAGGGTTCTATCTAAATATATATATATATATATATATATATATATATATATATATACACACACACACACACACAGACACATACACACAGATTTCAGCTTTCTTGGTTTGGATAACAAAATGACAAGGTGTAAGAGATTGTCCAGGGAGATTATCATTGAAGGTAAAAATGGCAAATGAAACCAAGTCTGGAGATTAAGGAGAAAGGTAGAGAAAAACAAGCTCATTGGAGACCTGACTTTAAAGGCAACAGTTGAGTTATGAATGAATCAACCATTCAGATATCTGGAAGAGGGAAGGATAAAAGAGAGTGCTGAGAGAGGAAATAATGCCCTGAGGTGGTGAGGACTGTGATTAGCTCAACATAAGGAACTTTTTGTTAAGTTTTGCCTAGTTTTTATAACAACTTTTAGACCTCTGAAGGTTCAGTTTTCCTGTATATAAAATGGAGATAATCATCAGTTATTTTGCATAAGCATGAGGATGACAAGACATAGAGTATGCAAAGTGCTTAAAACAGGCCATGCACAGCATAATGGGACCAATTCATTATTATCATTTTCTTTATTACTATAGCCCTTGTTTTTGTTTTCCATCAGTACTACCCTTCCTGTGGAGACAATGAGATTGCCTTGCTTCATTCACACTTTTCTTAGAAGATGATTGTCAGCTTTTAGGGCAGAATCAGTGGCTCAAAATCAAAGCACAGCTCGCTCTCCCACTTGAAAATGAATCTAACTTAATTAATTGTTACTGTGTTCACTGGAATCGGATTATAAATTTATTTATGGGTGGGTGTCTTTGTCTTAAATAACTTAATAAGAATCTAACACTGAAGCTGTATCCAGGCTTTGATGTTTGGGGAATTAAAGATGAATATTCTGGTCCACATGGGTTATCTAATTTGAGAAATTTGGATAAATGTGAAGTTGTCAGTTTTCACTTATGTATAACTGAAGCAAAAAGTCTTATTCATGTTGAGATATTTCTATGTCAGTGAATCTGATTTCTCAAAACCAAAGTAAAGCCACACAAAGATAATCTGAATATTTACAAAATTATTCAAATAATGATCAATATTCATCCAGGGATGCCTCCACTCTTCTTACTCTATTTTCATAGCAGCATGATTTTTCCCTGAATTATTCATTTTTCAAATTTTGTAGTCACCTACGCTATACGGGGCACTGTTCCAAGAACTGATTGCCTCAACTATCCATTTAGTTTTGCCTGTGAAACTAAAACCAAAGAGAAATTGAAAATCCACTTTCTCATTCCAAAGTTCTTATTTTAAAAATCAGCAGTTGGTTTGTGTTCAAGTGGTACTTTTTAAGTGTCCCTCATCTGGTTCTTTTAATTCCTGTGCACTCTGTTTAATATGTTCAGATCACTAGATATTCCTGCTGTGTAACCTTCCACCTACATACCCTGGGTCTGCCGCTGGCTTCTACAGGCTTTTAAGTTCTCTGCAGAAAGATCAAATCATTAATGGTATTAAAGATGTTGCAGTGAAATTGTTATCTACGCTGGAAATGCTACTTGGGTAAAGCAAAAGAGAGATTTTTAATTGGAAGTCTTGCAGCTGGAAACCTTGACAGGTCTGGGTTTTGTGCTTCTTTATATTTATTTGAGAGAATGCATTTTAGGTTAGCAGTGTGTATTTGAAAATTAGAAGGACATTTTTGCATCTTGTATGTGTTCTTTTGAGGTTTGAAAGCAGAAGCTGTGTTTTAAAAATAGCTTTTGAAACAATAGAAAAGTAAATAGTTCATTACAGTGACCAGACATTTTTTAAGACGGCAGCAACCATAGGGTTTAAAAAGGGTTCTATAGACCAATTCTCCGACTTCTTAATCATACAACTATATGCAAATTACATAGTATCCTTTACTACAATACTGTAAACCTTAAAATTATGTTGATACTTTCCTTAAAGATTGTGATGGATTAAATGAACCATTGAACAGTATGCTTAGATTATAATACATTAATTATAGTCTCATTTGTCTTCCTTTTTCCCATAATACAACAAGAAAAAGGGACGAAATACAATTGTGAAAGAAAGTTGCAATATTCAGTCCTGATCCCATTCCTAAACCAAAAAAATCAATCACAAAGTTGATAGACTTCATAAAAGTCAATTCTTTACTTAATATGTAATGTACATATACAGATTTTATCCATTAATCTTAACTATAGATGAGGACATAATAATCATATGCCTATTTTATAGAACAGGATCCTAACCCTCAGATAGTCTAACTACTTTTCTAAAAGCCATTCTGTTCTTTAGCAGCATTCTGGGCCCCTGGGGTTCCTGATGCCACAGCCTAGCATCTTCAGTTTAACAGCTATTATAAACGTCTTGATGACTGTCATGAAGAGGATGCTATCAATTAAAACATACTACAAGATGATACAAACAAAGCCTTCAGTCTTCACACAAACCTTACTGCCAGAAGTAACTATCCTAATCTTCTGCTATAAGAAACACATATTGACACAATGGTTTTGTTTGTTTGTTGGTTGGTTTTTTTGTTTTTTGGGTTTTTTGTTTTGTTTTGTTTTTGAGGCGGAGTTTTGTTCTTGTCGCCTATTCTGGAGGGCAATGACAAGATCTCAGCTCATTGCAATCTCCACTTCCCGGGTTCAACTGGTTCTCCTGCCTCAGCCTCCCAAATAACTGAAATTACAGGAATGCACCACCATGCCCCACTAATTTTTTTGTATTTTGTATTATTAGTAGAGTTGGGGTTTCACTATGTTGGCCAGGCTAGTCTCAAACTCCTGAACATCAGATGATTGACCCTCCTTGGCCTCCCAAAGTGCTGGGATTATAGCCATGAATTTTCTGGAGTCAGACTTTTTGGGTCTAAATCTGGCTTCCCATCTATCCACTAAGTGCCCTGGGCAAGTTGCTTAATCCTTACATGCTTCAGTTTTATCTTGAAAATGAAGAAAGAAACAGAATTAACCTAAGTAATTTCTAGCAATTTTGGCTGCATAGAATCTATAAGTTAAGAATTGTAGTGAGTCTTTTCTAAGCCTCATCTCATTTATCAATTATTGCATTCATTTTTATCATCACAATTTCAATTAGTTCCCACCTCTTAAAGGAGAGGAAATTAATCAGCCTCCTTTGGCAAATCAGAATAGTAAAAGTGAAAGCAGTGAAATAACTCATCTCATAACCTGACCTAAAAGGACTCTCATTTACATCTCTCTGTATCCAGAATTTATGTTTTAAACAACTTTGAAATCTCTCTTCCCGGGAGTAAGTTTTACAGTGTGCTGGACCTGTAGGGGGAGAAGGAAGGGGAAACCCACATATTTGTGTTCTCTCATTCCTTTCATTGTGTCACCTGCCAGTGTTAGATCTACCCTTCCACACCCACGTCCCTGCCTGAGCAGCTAATTTACATTCTGTTATTTCAGTCTGACACAAACTAAAGATGTAGCTGTATGGGTAAATAGTCCTTGGAAACTTTAATCAAAACCCAGCTTTGTTTACCTATAGATACAATGACTTAAGATAGTACAGCGACAATTGTTTCCATAGGCTAACCTCCTGCAGTGCCCAGACTTGCCTGCAAAGCAATTTGTTTCCAAAGGAATTAAAGAAGGAGTTTAGCTCTTTTTATGTGTGCTTCCTTTTTTATGTAGTTGGTAGGCTGTTGAGTATTTGAAAGGAATGAAATACATTTACTGTCTGGAATAACCCCAAATACAGCAATCTGAGCTCTGAAGATAAGTATTAGTATCCACACATAGTTGGTATTTTTGCAGAATTACTCCACTGAGATGGCAGTGGGGATATGAAGATTTGAAGAGCTTAAATTCCTTGCCATTCTATCCCCAGGTAGAGGATACCCTCTACTGAGGGACCTCAGGTTGATGGACAAGGGAAGTGCAGCCCATTTATAAAGTGATTTCCCTCATTCTTCCTTTAGCATATAGGTCAACTTCAACACCAGTTCTAATGGTCTTCATCATCTTCAAAGTGACGTTTTCAATGACATAAGAAATCTCAAAGCCATTCTATGACTAAACATTTTTCAACCAAAGCCCTGTGAGTAGATTTGGGAGGTTTGTTCAGTGAAAGAATTACCTTTGCAGAGCTTATGTTTACTTTTAATTCCAGGCATTAACCACCTATTTCAACAACAAGCAACACATTTCAAATATCTGCAATCCTTAACAGCCTAAAGTATAAAACTCAAGAAGTTAGAAACACGAGGAAGAACAAGAAATGAGAGCTTCATTAAAACATAGACTTCTAGCTTGCTCCAAAATATACAAGCGTGATCCTCTATTTCATTTGACAGTTTCAGAAACCGGCCTTCTCTCTATTACACAAAACAAGATTCCACAATGGCATGCTAAGAAGTTTAAGATCACGGTGATTCCAGTTTGAATCTTAGCTCTTCTGTCATCTTGGAAAAGTTCTCTAGCAATCACTCAGGTATTTACATATGTAAAATGGAACAATAATACTTCTTTGGTAGGGTTGTCATAGGCAGAAATGAGACAAGATGCTTAAAGTACATGGCCCACAAGAGGCATTCAATTAGTGTTAGCCAAACTCTACCCCAAACTCAACTTTGTCTCCTAAGTTCCCCCAGGCCCACCCAGGCACACAGAGACCGTAAATACTACTTCTGTCTCCTAATTACCCCTCATTAGCTTTGTGATTTTAGGGCAATAATTTAGCCTCCCTCACTGTATTTTAAGTTCTACAGTTTTAAAATGAGGATAACAATAATATGAGCTCACAGATATTTGTTGGGAAACAAAAGGGTCAGGAAAAGCGAAAACATCTTTTTGTAAGCCAAGATGCAATGCTTACTATGTGTTTATTATGATTTTATGATTGCAGAATCTTTTTTTGTTTCTTCAGTGATTATAAGAATTGCCAGATATTTGGTACAAGAAAACATTTGTTCAATCTTTCTGAAGATTTAAACATAAATCACAATAATACTATAAGTATGGTTTTACAAATACATTTTTTTTTTCAGATGAAGACTGAGTTTTAGAGAGTTTAACTAATTTGCTCAAGGTCACATCACTAATGTATGTTATAGGTAGGATGCAACAGTCTGACTATGTTGTAAAAGCCACTGATTAAGACTGTCTTTCCTCTTCCAATTTCACATTAGTTAACCAGTTAAACTGTGATTGTCTATGTCTACATTCACAGCACAATTCCATAAAAGCTGACATACTTCAAAATGTATAGGAGCAAGGAAGTATGCTGAACATATGTTGAATAGTGAGTCCTAAGGTATTTATGCTGGTATTTTGGCAATGCAATATTTATATTTTAAAAATGGTGAAGCTGCCTGGGTCAAGAGTGTCTCTAAAGTAGCCTTCTAACTCTTGAGGGCATTATTGAGAAGGAGGTATAAAGACAGTTTCTAAAGGTTAATAATTCCTCTCTCTTTTGGCTTGAATGGATTTGTTATTGATCCCTGTTGCAATTCTGTCACTGCTGGCTTTGTGAATCCCTGGAATAACTGGGCACAGTGTTGGCAAGTTATAAACCCTCTTGCTAAATGAGTTTTCTCACACATAGATGATCCTATAATGGTCCCTTCCATCTATATAAGCTCTCCTATTTCACATGAAAAAAAATGAGGTTTTAAAGAATATCATTTTTATCAATATGCATGATAAGATCTTCAGGGTTTGGTCAGTATTTGCAGAAGTGAGAACTGTGAAATATTTATGCACCTTTGATACGCACACATACTTTTATATTACAGAAGCTATTGATTAAACTTTTGAAATAAATCTCTCAGCTTTGTGGTCTTTGTTGTTGTTGTTTATTTTCTTTTTCCTGTTTCTGTTTATTAACAGAACCATATGTTGGCTCTAAGAGCATTGTCCAACATAAGAAAATGCAGGGATAGGATGAATATATCTATATAACTCATAACTGAAATCTTTGAAACATTTTTCCTAACAAGTATAGTTAATTACATGTGGGTGACTCCTCCCTTAAGGCTGATTGTAATCTACAAAATCATTTTAAGAATTACCACCTTGTTTTTTTCTTTATTTTTTTCAGCTTCACTTCTGCAATTACTCAAAATCTCCCTGAGTTTCTCTCCAGCCTCACTTTTAGGTGTTGATGCCAGCCTGCTCCTCACTTTACAGTCTAGTAGCACCAATCAATTCTCCTTATATATCTGGCTGTCTAGCCAAGCTGCTCCCATTGTCTTCAATGAAATCTATTTTCCCTTACCTAGTAAATCGTGCACCTTTGTTTGCCACACTCATTTTGATAAGTTGGCCCAGATTAACTTTTTTTCAGAGCTGAGTATCAGAGTTCCTTCTCTGTGCTCTATTTACACCCTATTATTGTCCCTCTCACTGTCTTAGTTATTGCTTTCCTACTCTCAAGGCCGCTAATAAGGTAAAGTTTCATGCTAATTTTTGGTATGTCTGGGCCATCGCTGCACTGAATTTATCTATTTGCATTATCAAGCTCTGTGGCTGGCATACATATGTGTTATTTATTTTTTCTCAGTTTGTTTTCTTTCAATGAAGTGCCACCAAATTTTTATTGCTTCCATCTCATTAGCACTCAACTGAGAGGTCTCCTTCCCCTTCTCCTAGAATTCTTCATTGTCCGTCTGTAGCCCAATCTTCTTGACATCCATTTGTCTGGGACTTTATTGTACCCTTTGAAAATCTCAGACTTTAGACAAGCAAAATCAATTATTTTGGGGTAGAGTATGACCTTTAATAGCATTGTTGATATAGATGTGGATTATAACATTAATCCACATCCCCCATGATTGTCACAGGACCTCTTTCTGATAAGCCATGGGAACACAGTTACTCTTGTTAAATGTGTATTTAACAAGATGAAAAAAAGATTTAAAAAAAGGATAAAAGGCAGCTTTTGTAGTACTTGGCTCCAACACTCTGAAAATACACTGAACAGCAGTTATAATGCACAACTTTTATGTATTTAACATTCCATCACATTTCCCTGGCCACTGTGAACAACTTATTAGACATTGACAGCTACTGATGTTTTTTGCTGTTTAGACATTCATAAAGTGATGTGCAGGGGAAGTACATTGTTATCCACTTGAAAATTATTAATAAGTGAGGAAGTCAATGATTTTCTATCCTAAGGAAGCAGATGTAGCTTAAGAGTTGGGTAACCATATAATTTATCATCCAAATACTTTGGGAACGAAAGGGCCATTATTACCAACCATAATGCTAGAACAACTGGCATAAACCAGAATACAATCAGGCAATCTGTGATGAAAGTTTACCTGTCTAGAGAGATATGCAATGTTTTTATGGCAGTTGCTCTGCTAACATGAATTTCAATGCCCTAATGCAAATACGAAGGCCAATTTTATGAAGATTCTCCCATAAGAGATTTTTACTTCTTTCTGTGGCTGCCTGTGATCCTGACCATTGGCTATTTCTCTTAGTCACTCTTGCTACACGTCATTATTGCAGTTTGATGGATTTCTTCCTGCTTATAAAAATTGCCTATTTTATTTCTATTTTTTTAAAATTTCCCTCTTCAGAGAGTATGAAAGGAGTATGCATGTACTTTGCTGAGACTACTGGAGCTTTTCCACACACATACAAACCAAAAACATGTGTTTATGTGTGTGTGTATGTCTGTATGCGTGTATTGAGTTTTGTCCTGATGTCACCAGCTAAAAAGAGAGTTGTGGGCTTTTTTGTTTGTTTGTTTGTTTTTTTGTTTTTTTTTTTTTTGATTGAAGGAGAATAGGTCTTATTTTCCTTGAGATTTTCCCCATCATAACAGGCTAAATAATATTAACACAAGTCTTTAGAAGTCCCTCTCTCAAAACAAGAACAGTGGATTTCTATTACTTTGTAGAATGTTTTTATCTGTTTTTCTCTGGAGAAGACTAATCACAAGTGAAT
Source organism: Cacajao melanocephalus (assembly GCA_963573385.1). Taxonomy (NCBI): domain Eukaryota; kingdom Metazoa; phylum Chordata; class Mammalia; order Primates; family Pitheciidae; genus Cacajao; species Cacajao melanocephalus. Next base: position 4,566 of record CAUYLG010046754.1, on the reverse strand, counting down.
AGATTGGCTAAAGCCTAAAATATGTAAGATTGGCTTTGGGAGCAGGTAGATGAAAACAGTAGAAAGGAGACCAGGAAGCTTTGAGCAAATGCTGGAAAAGCAGCAAGGAAACTATTAGTTTCTTAGCTGGCAGAGAGTGGTATAATGGTGACAAAACTGCCATAGCAAACTGGCAAAATGGTCAACTGAGTCATAGAGTAGCAAAACAATTGGTAAACTGGCTATAATAACATGAAAAATTCATTTAAAAAGCATGGAATAAATTTGTGGATATTGACAGACTATTTTCCAGACAATAATGTTGACCGTTTTAACTATATTATTTTAATAACACTTAATAAAGTATGGAAAAAGAAAGTGAAAACAAAACAATGGCAACAAAAATATTAATTTTATAAGCATAATTGAATGGAATTTATAAAATAGGGCTTACTGGGTTAAAAAATAAAACTATTTCCTTCAGTTTTTGTCTTTCAGCACAATAAAAGATTCTCAAAGCATAAACTAGCTTGGGGAAAAGGGCAAAGTATGATCCATGGAGCAAATTTAGTCTGCCTCTTGTTTTTGTACTGAGAAGTTTCTGTCGAAGTCGAGCCATGCCCATTGGTTTACATATTGTCTATTGGATCCTTCCTCCCTAGAAAGACAGATTTGAGTAGACTTGACAGAGACGATGTGGGCCCCCAAAGCCTTTTCTGACTCTGTATAAGAAAAGCTGCTGTAGTCTTAGCATAGGAAAAGATAAAATCAAAGATGTAGGTGCCCTTTATTAAGGGTAAACCATTTAAGATGATACATCTAAACAATTTAAGATGGCATCTCATAGAGGTGCTGCATAGTACACTCCCATAAAGGGATAGCAGACAGTAAAATCTTGTTGTTGCTATTATTATTATTATATGAGTTATGTGTAAAATAACCTTTATTTCATGTCAATGTGGGGCCTGAGATCCCAGAGACAGACATAAAGAAGGAAAGAGGTAAATGAGGTATGATGCAAATAAGTAAAATTAAACCACCTTCATTTTATAAATGTTAGCAGGACTCTTTCTGCTTGGGAGTTCTGTTCTAGCTACATAGTAAGAGCAGCTACTATACAGGGGCCACGTTATACACGTCAGGCACTTTGCAGGTATTATATCTAATTCTTCCAGTTGTAATACTAAGCAGTCAATAAATGATAGCTACTATTATGCATCAGGCTCTGTGGTAAATGCTTTACATCATTATCACATTTAATCCTTAAAATCACTTTTATGATAGGCATTATTAACCCAGCCTCACAGATGAAGCAACAGAGGCACTAAGACTTTAAATCATGGACACATACACACAGAGTTAGGCAGTGGCAAAGCCAGGAATCCTATTTGGAACGATCATAATCTAAAGCTGACTTTTGTTTGTTTGTTTTACTGGTGTCCCACTGCATCTTGGCAAAGGGAAATCCTAGATATTGAGAGTTCTTTGGCGTGTATTTATAAACACTGACAATGGATTTGTCTGCCTTGTCCTCAGAAGTGCTTTTCTAGAGGGAAAGTGGAAGGTTAAGGAAGATGTCACACTCCATAGGAGTTCTATTGTGAGCAATATTAACTCTCTAGTATCTTTCCCTAGCATGATTTATAATTTTAAAGAAATTTACACTTGAAAGGAGCCTTTTACATCATCAGTTTTCAAACTTTGTCTTGGATAGTCATATTGGAGATGATGGAATTTAGTCATATTGGGAATGATAAGTTTGGTCATACGGGGGTGAAATAGGGTGATGAGATAGATAGGGTCTCTGGTCCTGCCTCTGGTTCTGTTTCAATCACAGAAGCTTTGGGCCTTTGTGTTCTACAATAATTAGGAAACATTTAAAAGTATAGCTTAATAAATAAATATTTCTATTATTTTTTAAGTATAATACTCTGCTTTATGTAAATTCCCATAATGTGGATGGAATCATTAGAGCCTGAGAGGGGAAACCAACTCCTAAGATTTACTTTGACAGAGATAGAATTACACCCTAGTTCTCCTGTTTTCTTCTTCTTATAGGCTCTGCTGTAAGTCTGTCAGCAGGTAAAATTCCCAATCAATTTTAGTGGAGATTCTGTTAACTGTCCCGTAAACCCCCCAAATTTAGCTGAATATTTACATAATGTATTGCCATGGCCTGTCTTAAAGATTGGATAAATGGAAGAAAACCAATTCTAGTTTTATCAGTTTTACTTGGGCCACCTTTCAACTAGTTCATGACCTTGTTTGGGCCAATTCATTTAAGCAATAGCCCCTGGATCAGAGGCCTTGTGAAGACATTGAACAGAAGGACCCTGTAGATGCTGTCCTGAGCACCACAGGACGTTTAGTCCCTAAATGCTAGTAACTACCCACCACTTTCACAGATGTGACATTTCCAGGCACTGTCACATATCTCCTGAACTGCAAAATCACTCCCAGTTGAGAACTCACTGATGTGATTTGGGCACTGAAATAACATATTTGACCATCAGTTCTCAGCAATATCTAGAAGAAAACAAAACTCAGAGTCTAAAACAATACTGTTCTTGTCTTAGAATGCAAAACCAGAAATTGAGTAAAGATGGATTCAGTTTTTCGAGTGTTTTTTTATAAAACTGATTTATGATAACCAAGTTGTGCAGGCATTGAAGTGTTTGTGGATGTTTCAAAATGACTTGCTTTTCATGAACATCAAAGTTTTGATCTATCTGTAGGAAAAAATGGATTGATAGCTGCTATCAAATTTGATAGCAGATCTTGGATATTAAAAAAAAAGTTTTCCTGCTGTAAAATTTTAGCTGCCTATCACTTACATTATATTATGTCACATCTCACAATGACATATTGCAATGTAGTGCAATGTAAGTCACATAATAGACAACTGCAATTCATAACTTTCTGAACAGGAGAGCCATTCTCTACTGAGAAACTTCCCAAGGGAAGTGAAGCAATCACTCTGCTGAGGTCATTCACAGCAATAATGTTACTGGTCTATCTGTGACTTACTCTTTTATTTTCACAACCTAACTTGCTTTAAAATGGACCTTCCTTCATTTCTTCTGATTGCAATGGAGCTATCTATCAAGTGGCTCCAGTGAAAAGTGGGGACGTAACTCAGACTGACCCATCAGGGGTCTTAGGGGTGCTGTTAGCCCAAAGTAACAGTTAGCATGAAATAAATCATTAGATAAATGCAAATCAAAACCACCATGAGATACCATCTCAAAGCAGTCAGAATGGCTACTATTAAAAAAAAGTCAAAAAACCGATGCTGGTGACGCTTTAGAGAAAAGGAACACTTATACTCTGTATGTGGGAATGTAATTAGTTCAAGCACTGTGTAAATAAGTCTGGAGATTTCTCAAATAAGAACTACCTTTTGACACAGCAATTCCATTCCTGGGTATATACCCAAAGGAATAGAAATCATTCTACCATAAAGACACAAGCACTCACTAATCACAATAACAAATACATGTAATCAAATTAGTTGGTCACCAATTATAGACTAGGTAAAGAAAATACGGTAATATACACCGTGAAACATGGCACATCCACTAAAAGGAATGAAGTCATGTCCTCTGCAGCAACGTGGATGCAGCTGGAGGCTGTTATCCCAAACGATGCAACACAGGGACAGGAAACCAAATACTGCGTGTTCTCACCTATGAGCGCTAGCTAAACACTGAAGTACAAATGGACATAAAGAAGGAAACAATATACACTGGGGACTACTGAGGGGAGGGAGACAAGGGGGCAAGGGTTGAAAAACTGACTTGCAGGTACTATGCTCACTACCTGAGTATTGTACTGAATAATCACTACAGGATTATTCATATATAAAACTGGAGCAACACACAATTTACCCATGTAACAAACCTGCCCATGAATCCCTTGAACCTAAAATAAAAGTTATAGAAAAATAAAAGATGGATTTCTCTCTGGGAAGCTACGGCCTCATAGGCTTAGGGAGTTGGCATTGAGATGATGCTTTTCTGAAAATAAGACAAGGGAGCCCTGACTAGGATTATTACCTTGTCAATGGGCATGTCGGTTGGTTTCCAGTGTTCACTCTTTCCAGGGCCAGCATCTTGTACAGGAAACACTCACACAACTGTACACAGCAGGTTTGAGAACATGCCACCCTTATACAGACAGAGAATGGCTCAGTTGGGTCATCTGTTCACCACCTATGCCAAACATGGGCCTTTACCCAGGAATTGATATGAAACCTGGGATAGAGAACATCTCTTATCCACAAACACCAAGCTATGAGATGCAGTCAAGCCTACTCTTGTGGGGAGTTTTTTCTTCCTCTCCTTCTTCTTCTTCTCTTTCTTCTCCTTCCTCTCCTTCTTCCTCCTCCTCCTCTTCTTCTTCTTCTTCCTCTTCTTCTTTTTCTTCTTCTTCTTTCTTCTCCTTCTTCTTCTTCTTCTTCTTCTTCTTCTTCTTCTTCTTCTTCTTCTTCTTCTTCTTCTTCTTCTCCTCCTTCTCCTTCTTCTCCTTCTACTTCTCCTTCTCCTTCTTCTTCTTTTTTTTTTTTTTGACAGTCTTGCCCTGTTGCCC